>RJWT010003539.1:0-36182 GCA_004365215.1 Cuniculus paca | reverse complement strand
GATATGTGAACTAAAAATAGATAAATGTATACGTACTGTGATATCTAATTTTTCCTACTTTTAGCTTTATAAAAATGGCACTATAATATGTGTTGTCTTCTTGGTTTTGAAATGTCGACTCTATATTACATTCCTAAAGTTGATATGTTGTTCTCAACTTGTTTCCCATGTAAAATACTATTCTATTGTGAAAATGTACCACAGTTTATTTATCCATTATCTAGAACATGTCTGCTGAGGTTATTTACAGCATTTTTATGTTTTTCTCTTAGATCCCAAACTTCTACTACCACATTTGTACATCTCTCCTGATTCATAGGCACTGATTTTTCTCATCTGTGTATAACTACCAGTGAAATGGTAGGGACACAGGCTATAAAAACATTTAACTTTACATGATAAAGCTAAATTGTTTTCCAAACCATCATGAAAATATGTTTCAATTTAACAGTATTTATAGCAAATGCAAACAGATTAAGGTGAATTATCAAAAGATAAAATATCTCAAATTCAAGAAGGGAGGAAGCCAAGCATGAGTAAATAAAATAAAAAAAAGAACAATAAAAATATATAGAAATCAATTGACAAAAACAACAAAATATTACCAAAGTTAAAATTTAATGATTTGAGTAGGTGCATGAGAGAGACAGTACCCTAGAAAGACTTCTGGAAGGATTCCCACACCTGTGTGTAGGGAACCAGGGTGTGACAATGGGCTAGAGGCAGCATGGGTACCCATCGCCTGTGGAACAGAGTGACAAAATGCACTCATTATGAATAGCGGAGTGTGATATAGCAGAGGCAAAACGGAATATACAGCATTTCCTTAAGTGAAAAAAGGTTATCTAGCACAAGCCTTTAACAAATATCCCATTCAGTGGAGACACTCTGGATGCTTTCATTTTGGGATCAGGATCAAGCCCCTTTATCACTGGATCACTTCTGCTTGATCCAATACTGAAGCCTTGGTCAACATAAAAAGATAAGAAGGGAAGAGGGAAAACTCATTATTTTTAAATATTATTATTTATCAAAAACAAAACCAGAATCAACCAACTGACCTTAGGAAATAGCAAGAGAATTTAGCAAGCTTGGCAAAAATAAAACCAATTTACATTCTTCCGTATAAGCAATTACCCAAGAGAAATATAATTGAAGATAATGGAACAATAAAAATGATGAAGGAAGCCCTATTTGGAGAAAATTCTACAACTCTGCTAAAGGGCACCACAGATAGGAAAGCTTAATGGTAAGATGTTACTTGTCATCAAACTCATCTATTGCAATTCCAATTAAATTTCCAGAAGAATATTTTTTATGAATACAATAAACTATATATATATATATATATATATATATATATATATATATATATGGATTATGCATGTATAAAATAATTTTTAAAAGGAAGAACAAAGTGAGAGACTTCCCTCAAGAAATATTAAATTTATCACAAAATAATGTGCTATACATTGGATAAATGCTCCCAAAAGACCTATTAAGAGCTTGGTCCCCAGCCTGTGGGCCTTATGAGAGGTGGTGGAACAGCTGGAAGGTCAGATCTAGGAGAAAGAAGTTGGGTAACTGAGAAAGTGACCTCAAAGGCGATCTTGAGATACCAGTCCCTTCCTCTTTCTTTGCTTTCTGCTTCCTTAAAGTGAGCAGCTTTGTTCCACTACGTGCTGTCTGCCATGATGTGCTGCTTTGCCATGGGCTCAAAGCAACAGAGCCAACTGGCCACGTATAGATTGAACTCACAAGCTACAATAAGCCTTTTCTCCTTTTAAGTTGATTGTCTCAGGAATTTTGTGACAGTGTCAGGAAGCTGCTGAACACAGCAGGGTAGCAATTTTAAAAAACAGCATAGCAACAGAATAGAAAACCTAGAAATAATGCTTACATAAATTCATCACTTAAATGTAAGTGATTAAATTCATCACATAAATGTAAGTGATGCATTCTTAGGCACTTTCCTGTTGCTGGGACTCAATAGCCAACATCAACAAATTGAAAGAGGAAAGGGGTTTTTGGCTCATGTTTTTTAGAGGTTTCAGTTTATAGCTGGCTGACTCCAAGGCAGAAGTGGCATTGAGGGGGTCATGGTGGAAGGGTCTGGTGAAGGAAAGCTGCTCACATCATAGCAGCAAGGAAGCAGAGACAGAAGGGAAGAGCTGGGGAGGGAGATACACACTTCCAGCTCATGCCTCCAGTGACCCACCTCTTCCAACCAGACAGATTCCCCTCCTGACACTATGTCCGCTATAGTGTACCCATATTTCAATCACCTTGCCAAAACACCACCTCTGAGCACATGAGCCTTTGTGTGGATACATATAAGATATAAACCATAGCATGGATTATTGAGTAGATAATGTTGGTAAAACTGACTTATTATAAGGAGAGAAATAGACTCCTACCTCATGTCATACATGAAGGTAACTCCAGATATTATAAAGACCTTAAAATGAAAGAAAAATTATAAAGTTAATAGGAAAAAGTACAAGATTTTTTTTTTGCAGACTCGGGGTGGGAGAGAATATTTTATTTTATTTCACTATGTAAAAATATTTAATTGGCAAATTAAGATGGAATAGATTCAAGGTACGCAATGCAATAATTCAATATACATATTGTATTGGTCACTTTCATCATCACTGGAACAAAAATACCCTACTCCTGCAACTTAACAGAAGTTGATTTTTGGTTCATGTTTTGGTCCATATTTGACTGGCTCCAAGGTAGGACAGCAATGCACATGAGCTTGGCAGAGGAGACACTGCTCACCTCACGACAGTTAGGAAGCAGAGAGAGTGAAGGGAGGAGCGGGGATCACATGCACCCTTCCAGGCCACGCCCCCAGTGACCTGTTTCCACCAACCAGACCCTGCCTCCCAAAGCAAGCTAGCCTATCATCAAACAGGAGTCTGGTCTTTACTGCCTCGATTTTTATGATTTTTATCAACATTCTGGTCTTCTGAGCCCAGATTAGAATCTCCTATCAGGCTCATTTACAGCATTCTACATAGGAGAAAAAATTGATAGAATGACTTGTATTGAAAATGAAATTAAGGATTTCTTTTCAATAAAGGATACTACAGACAATATAAACTCACTGAGGACAGATTGGGAGAAAGTATTCAGAATACACAAATTCTATAAGGGTTATATAATAACGAAATATATGTGTAAAATAACGAAATATATGTGAATCAACAAAAGACAGGAAACACAATAGAAAAATGGAAAGCATTATCACGAAATTCATAGAGGCAGAAATACAAAAGGCTAGTAAATGTGTACATAGATATTCAACACTACTGTTAAAGAAATGCGAACTAAATAAGATTAAACTTTAGGTAAATTTAGGTGGATAGATTACATATCACAAGACAAAAACTAGATAATCAGATAATGTAAAGTTACGGTACACAGGAAGAAATAAGAGGCAGTGTGTACTACAGGTGGGATTAGAAAGTAGCTCAGTAATTCAGGAACAGCAGTCCTCAGCAGGCTAGAAACTAGCCATTGTGCTCCTGGGTAGAGTTCAAAAAGGACACCCAAGCAGATCCAAGCGCATGGATTCTCTGCATGGAACTTTGCATCACCCTTTACAGTAGGAAGCTAAAGGGTTTGCACCTGTCCAGTACTTGGGAACCAGGTAAGGAAAAGCTGCCGTGGGAATGTTATACAGGAGTCAGAAGGAATGTGAGAACAACTTCAAAAACAGTACTGAGTTTTCAAATTAAAGACAGATTATCACTAGCACAATATTATTTAAATAAATTAAAACCACTTGTGTACAATCAGCAAGGTATTTCTTGCAGAATATACATGTATTTATATATTTATATTTATATTTATATTTATATTTATGGGTTAACAAAGAAACCTTATAGGTACCTTGTCCACAGCTGCCACCATGATGCTTGGTCTTTCAGAGGCAGCTTAGACCACATTGGGTCAAGGCCCTTACTTCATCTAGCAATTAGCACCACACCCACAGCCGCACCATAGCCTTCATCAATGAGGTTGTCTGCATCTACTCTGCCCTCATCTTGTATGACCATGAGGTGACCTACACAGAGGATAAGATCAATGCCCTCATTAGAGCTGCTGGTGTAAATGTTGAACTTTTCCAGCCTGACCTGTTTGAAAAGGCCCTGGCCAATGCCATCAAGGGGAGCCACATCTGCACCCTAACCCTCCCCCTCTATATCTGCCTAGCTGAGAAGAAGGAAGACGAAGAAAAGAAGAATCTGAAGACAACATAGCTTTGATCTTTCTAGCAAACATCTTTTTGTAACATGTTCAGTAGAAAGTTGGACTGGCAGGGCCAGGGAGGCATCTGTAGGACCAATGAACAGGAATGTAACTTGAGCCATTATACTGAAGGATCTAGTCTCCCAACCAACTCTGGATTTGAGCCCAGTTTCAGATGCAGTTTCCCTGAAACGAAGTGATATAATCTCTTTAAAAAGGGCCCTGCAATTCTGCCATATCTATGGACTACAAATCTTCTTCCTAAATATTTAATAAGCAAACATGTAGTCCTTTATCAGAGCATCTGTATGGTTTGTGTCTAGGTGCCTCCCACCCAACCTCATGCCTTCGTGGAGGCTGCGGAATCTATCATTTGTGATTGCTTCTTGGTCTAGTGCTGGAATTAGCGCTGGGATTGGAGGAGTGAGTGCTGCATCTGTCCAGGGTTGGAGCCTGCATACTGTATAAGGGAGGGAAGAAGGTGTTTTCTCTCTCTCTCTTGCTCCTCTTTTGCCCAGTTTGCTCTTGCCAGTTGCAGCCGCCTTGAATGGTTGCCTCTCAGCCATGCTACCCTGCCTTGGAGCCAGTTGGGTATGGACTGAAACCTCCAAACTGTAAGAAATAAACCTTCCTTTCCTTCACTTTGGGTGTCAGGTATTTTGTCTCAACAACGAGAGAAAAGTAACCAAGACAGCACCCATGCACTGGGGAAAAGGCAAATGCCCATCTTTGGGAGAATTATTAGACACTAGATCTTAGCTGACTCTAATTCTGCTTGACTAGCATCATGGCCTGGTCTATCTCCCAGGATGGGGATGAATAGTTAGCAATGGAGGGAGTAAATGAAAATGAAGACTTGGCCTGAATTATCTACAACCTCAGTTTGTGATGATTTCTCCTGTCCCTGGCTGAATAGTTGAAATACTTGTAATAAAATTCTTCAACTGTGAAGTAAAGAGTTTTGTGGTAGCAAAGTCCAAGTAGGAGGTCCCTGGCAACCTCTTCCTTCAACCAAAAATAATAGCGCATCTCTAAGGGCATCACTGAGATCTGCGACACCATCAGAGAACTGATAAACGCAGGGATTGAAAAACAACTTTTACATCTCACTTAACTTACCTGTCTGGCCTGTGAAGAAGGTACATGGATCTTGGAGAATGACTGCTAATTATTCTAAATGCAATCACATGGAGTGGGGGGTGATGCTAAGTTAAAGCATTTTTATGAATTTTGTCCCTTTCTTGTAGCTTCTGGCTTCAAGGGCAGGGAGCATATGTCGGGAATTTCATATTAATGATAAATTTCATGGAAGAACAGAGCAATTCAGCAGAAGTAGGACCACTAGTTTTTGCTTGGTTGGGTTTTTCTGCAGAAATAAATATTTGAAAAACACAACCAAGTAAAAACTCACCAACCAGTATCATGCTATCTACGGACAAAGGGAAAAAGAACAGGTAGAGGATAAAAGATAAATATCAACTAGCACTGTGATAATTGCAGAAAGAAGTGCCAAACTACCCAGTATACTTTATGTGTTAACTTTCCATTGCTATGACATACTACCTGACATAAATCACTCATAAGGAAAAAAGGGGTTTTTTGGCTCAAAGTTTCAAAAATTTCATTTAATGATCACTTGACCTTTTTGCTTTGAGTCTGTGATGAGACAAAACATCACAGCAAGAATTGTGTGGTGGAGCAAACCCGCTCACCTCATGGTATCAGGAAGAAAAAAGAGAAGAGAAAAAAGGTCAGGGGCCCAATGTCTCTTTCAAGAGCACACCGCTGATGACTTTACCTCCTTCTATCAGGCCATCTCCTAAAAGGTCCAACTTTTCCCAATAGCACTGCAGGCTGGCAGCCAAGCCTACAGTACACAGTCTTATGAAATATTTAAAATTTCAACCATAACATTTTCACCAGTTGAGCATCCCTCACCTGAAATGCTTGGGGCCAGAAGTTTTTGGTATTTTTTCTTGATAGTACTGAAAATTAAATCTAGGGTCTTGCACAAGACAGGCAGGTCTCTACCACTAAGCTATATCCCCAGCCCTTTTAACTTTATTTTGAGTTAGGCTGCCTTTGAACTTCCACTCATCCTGCTTCAGCCTCCCACATAGCTGGTATTACAAGTGTGTGCCACCATACCTGAATTGATTTATGATAAAATGGGCCATTATGGTGACATCTTGTATGTATCTCCTTTTAAATATCACTGCTTTAAAAAATGTGTTGCTTAAATGTATATTTTAAGGTTGGTGTCTGTCAGACCTGTGCTTTCTGTGGATCTGAGAAGTGATTGTGAACACATTCAATACACATTAGAAAGGTAACAAAGCCAGAGCTGATGCGGAGAGAAGGGGGAAAGCATTTCCCATGAGTCAAACAATATCTAATGTGTTACAGGGTAACTGTAAGTGATTCAGAGGCAAATGTGATCTCTCTTTCCTTCCCTAAAGTAAAATAAAAAAGAAATAAGAACCAAAAATTACCTTAGAATCATGCCTTGAGGGAGGGTTCAGAACTGAAGCAAGACTTTCAATATTCAACAGTCATAATGTGGCAAAAAATGCTAGGGCTTTTTTTCATGAATCGAATAGACTTCTCAAAGCTCTGAATCTGTGCAAAATATGAGAGAGCTTGGGGTATGAAGTATTGAGATTGAGAGAGTAACTAAAGAAGTGTTTTTCCAGTGAAGAAAAGAAGAATGAATGGAGAACAGGTACTTATGAAATAAGTTATTAATGACGATTGATTAATCCATTCGTGATTCATGGGAATTATCAACAATGTTAATTTTTCTTTGCTTCTTATTCTAATTACATTTTTCAACCATTGTGCCCAGTAGTAATACTCATGCTTACAGCTTCGATGTCCTTAGAAACACAAAGCAGAAAAAAAGCAGAGCTCTCATTTGAACAGGAGCTCTAATGCAGCCAGTGCCGACTCCTCATTTGGGTCGTACCCCAAGGCAACATTGATTCTGTCAGACCTCATTTCCACAGGCAGATATTCCCAGTGCCGAGCTGGTAAATCCTAACAAACACATAGTCATTGTCATAACCATGCAAACACTGCAAATGAGAAGGACAGCCAGGAAGCTATCATAATTATATATTTCCAGCCCTCAAATATTTGACTATTGTGCACCGGAGACTGTACAAATAAACACAGTCATCTGTACTGTCATCTCCAGCTAGATACAGAGCCCTGTCACTGCCCGTTAGAGTCACTTGCAGTCACCAGAGTCTGTGGCCCACATCCTGACCAGCCACTTGGGATGGGCATCAGAATCACAAGGAGTGCCCAAGAGAAAGGCTGAGTTAGTGGGCACTGTTTTTTAGTTTTTGGCTTTTAAACTGTGACCAGAAAGACAACCCTGTTCAGGGATAATGAGTCAATAATGAGAACTTCTTCAGTGGCACATGGAATATTCTTTTGCAATATCCTTCTGAAATCTAGACCTCAGAGCTTCTGGAATGACAAAGTCGAGGGAATTTGAATGGGAGCATTTGTGGACTCTCTATCTCAATAACTGGCGGATTCAAAAATTAGAAAGTGTGTCCTGTATATAATCACTCAATGAAATAATAGAGAATAAAATATTTCTTCTTTTTTTTGTTGTTGTTGTTGTCTGTTGAGACAGGGTTTCACTATGCAATTCAGGCTGGCCTTGAACTCAGTGAGTTGCCCAGACTGGCCTAGAATTCACAGCAATTCTGTTTCAGCCTCCCAAGTGTTGGGATCCATGGAGACAAGAAACTGAACGTTTTATCTCTAGTCCCTGTTATCAGAAGACTGGGATGCTCATCTGAAGTGCTTCTCAATTCCATTCCAGACAGAAGGAACAGCTGAACAATTCAGAAACATGTTAGCTCTTCTCAGTATCTAGAAGTTCCCATTTTTAAAACCATATTTCAGATTATTTGGAACTGCTCAACTCTATGTATCAACAGAGAAATTTCTTCAATGGTCAGCATAAATAAACTACGTTGTGTAACTTCCCCTCAACCAAACCACAAACAATTATAGCGTAGTCATATTCTTATGAGGGAGCAACTGAAAATTACTGCATTCATAGTTGGGATTATTGAAAAAGAGTCCCTTTTTTTAAAAAATGTAGCTCTATACATTTTTGATGTGGAATATCTCTTTCTGTGAGTTACGAAAATGCTAAATGTCAGTTATTTAGTGCTTACTAAACACAAGATGTTGTACTGCTTTACCTGGGTTATCTTTCATATTCTTCACAAAATTCTGTGCAAAAAATATTACTGTTATTATTCCTTTTTTTATATAGGTGAGGAAAATAAGACTTAAGGAGTCAGTCGCAGGGCAAATGTGTCAACAAACCAAGCTTCAAAAACCAGATCCGACTCCAGATTCAGTGCTCTTATTTATTTTCTTTCCCCTTAACTACAGATATTTCCAAAAGATGAGGCTGAGCCGGGCCTGGTGGCATACACCTGCATTCCCAGCATTTGGGAGACCGAGGCGGGAGGATCACCACAAGCTCAAGACCAGCCTGAACCACATGGCGAGACCTTGTGCCTGGCAGCATTTAGCAGCTTTTGCTCTTTTTGATTTTTTCTCTTATTTTAACTATTACCTTTAAAGCCACTTGTCTCAAAATGAGTATTTTAGAATGAGACCATTTCCTGCCTGTAGAACTTTACGGACAAGTGCGATTTGACATGTAACCCACAATTCCTGTGTATATCCCTAACTTCTCACTGGGGGATTCTGTCTTGGAAGTCACTTTCATCTCATAGTTGTTCAGTTTAACCAGGTATTTCTTTTTCCTCAGTGTTGTTTGTTTGCTTGTTTGTTTGTTTTCTGGTATCAGGAATCAAACTCAGGGCCTTGTGTTTGCCAGGCAGGCACTGTGCCCCTGAGCTACATCTCCAGCCCTCCTGGGTGTTTAAACCCTGGCAATAAGTACGTGTAACTCTTAGCTATACACTCTATGCTGCTACCTATTGGACTAAACTTCACCATTGCTTTCCCGTTCTGCTATGTCTGCCTGTGAACATTTGTTCTGAGACCAAAAGGAAACAAGGAAATGAGCTAAACAGATCTCTAGGGAAGGGTGAATCAGAGGCAACAAAACATGAAGTTTGGCCCAAGACCGCAGTGCTCTAGAAATCTGAGGAAGGCCTTAAAACTCAGCAGAGTGGTTGAGGAAAAGAACAACCAAAGACAGGTCAGAGCAGGGCCAGACACACAGACCTGGGGTCCCAGGGCCCTGTGTTTACAACAGGCCTGCGCTTTCTTTAATACTTGATCACTGGCACCTTGAAATACATCGGAAACAAGGGACTCGTGTTTTCATTTGCACTGAGCTTTGCAAAATACGGCGGTTACCTTTAATCTGTGGTTTTGTTTTCCTTGGATTCACCTACCCCTTGTCAACAATGCCTGGAAATATGAAATGGAAAATTCTAGAAAGAAACAGTTCATAAGTTTTCAGTTGTACACCGTTCTGAGTAGCATGACAAAATGTCTCAGTGTCTTATTCTGTTTGGCCCAGGATGCGAATCATCACTTGCTGCACACTTTCCATGCTAAATACACTATCTATACATCATTTAGTAACTGTCTTGGTTACTACTAGGTCAATTGTTGCAGCATCACAGTGCTTTTCTTCAAGTTTCTCACACTGTACTTTATTAGTAATGGTCCCAAAGCGTAAGAATAGTTGTACTGGCACCTGAGATATGCTAAAGAAAAGTAAACTGCTTCATTTAACAATTTGTGGTAAGTACATAGATAGAAAAAATAGAGTTCATTGCTGTCTGCGGTGTTAGACACCAACGGGGGAGGGGCGGTTTCTCGGAATGTAACCCTCATGGATGAGGGGGAACCGCTGTATGTAGCTGGTCCTGAGTCAGGGCACTAACAAGGAGCCCATTGCTTCAGAGATTTTTAGTCATTGATCATCGCAAGGGTTTTACTTTAATTCTGAATTAGATGAGAAACCATTGAAGAATTTTTAACAGTAGAATAACAACATGTGTCTGAAAATGAAAGTGGACACTTGGAGACCAGCAACAATCCAGTCAAGAGATGCTGGTGGTTTTATCCATGATGGTAGTAGTAGAAACAGAGAGAGAAATGGTCACGTTCAGGGCATGTTTTGAAGGTAAAGTCAAAAACATAAACTAATGCATGAGAGGTAGGATGTGGGTGGAAGAGAGAAATCAAAGATGACTAGGTTCTATGCCTGAGCATTTGGAAGAGGGGAGGAAGACTACAGGAGACACAAGCATAAGGTTTAGAGTTAAGTTTGAGTTGTTCAGTGGAGACGCATGTGGAGGTGTTAAACAGGCAGGTAGATATGCAAGTCCAGAGGTGGGCCGTGGGGGAAAGGTTCAGGCTAGAAATATGAACATTTAGAGGTGGAGGAGGTGAAGAGGAACCAGAAAAGGAGAATGAATATCCAGCAAAGCAGGAGAAGAACCAAAAGAAGCAGTATCCTAAGATTAAAAGAAGACACAAAAGGAGCTTCACTTATGTCCATGGGCCTAGGTCAGCATTGCTGATTAGTCAAGTTAAATGTAGCTGGAGCATGGCCTGACCATTGAGTTTGGCAAGATGGTGACTTTTTAAAAGGTTTCACTGGAGTATTTTGGATCCTTCTCCTATCATCAAAGTGTGAAACTTAGAGTATGTCAGCTCTCTATTTACCCTCTTGCCAACATTTGGCTGTTAGCAAAAATCATCCTTTGATCATATCCATCTTTTAAAATTTTTTTTTATTTTATCATATCTAGCTTTCAATAATACTATCATCTGGCTGAGGCTCCTGGTATCTCCAAACTGAGTTCCTGAGAACGAGCTGTCTCCTGGCTTCTTCCCACTAGTGACCCACCCTGATTTGCCATCCTAAAACAAATCTTTACTCAGCAATGTCCTAGGCTCTTTGGCTTCTTTCTAAACATACAAATAAGAAGCTTGTTATACCCACTTCCCTACACCAGCACAAACATGCCCTGCTGATGTATGACATACCTCTACATACCTGTCACCCACAAAGATTTGCCTGAACATTACAGGAAAGAACCCACAAGGAGAATCCCAGTTTAGAATGATTCCATGTGGTTTCTTTTATTTCTCATAATTTGAGGGACTGATTCAGTCTCTTTTGATCTAAAGCAAGTATGAGAGATAGAAAAATAATAACACTGATTAAGCTGAGCAAAGGACTGACGCCTTCCAAAGAAATATAAGTTCACACACCTAGAAGAATGGTTAAAGTAAAACTGATTTTTAAAAATTGGCATAACAAATACTACAAAGGCACAGAACAACCGGAACTGTCATTTACTGCTGGTAAGAATGCAAAATGGCTTAGCCATTTTGGAAAACAGTGCCATGGTTTCTTGCAATATTAAACTTTACTTAACATATTACCCACTGGGCCCATTTCTAAGTGTTTAGTCCAGAATGACTAAAATGTGTGTACACATGCACACACACACATGCACTTGTACACACACTCAAGCACACATCTGTAAGTGAATGTGTGCAGTAGCTTTATTCATAATCTCCTGAGACTGAAAAGAACCCAAATGACTGTCAATGATGAATGGGTAAATAAATCTTTGTACCTGCATAAAATGGAATCCTGCTGGAAATAAAAAAGAAGGGATTCATTCACATTGTGCATGCAACAGTGTGAATGAATCTCAAAAGCAATGTAAGAAGAAGCCAGAGTTTACCAGCGGCTGGAAGAGGGTAGAGGGTGTGACTACAGATAACCCTGAAAGAATTTTTGACAATGATGGAAAACATACTGCAATTTGATAAGGGTGATGGTTACATGAGTGAATAGGTTGTCAAAGCTATGAAAAGCTCCTGAAAATCTTGAATTTTATTGCAGGTAAATGATACTTTCATAAGCCTGATTTAAGAACGTTCCATGAGGGTAAGTACTTTGTTTTAGTCATTGCTTCATCATAGCATGTGAAATTGTAAGTCGTATATAATAAGTATTTATTTGTTTGTTTGTTTGTTTATTTATTTACTGAGGCTGGGTCTCACTATGTAGTTCAGTTCAGGCTGGCCTTGAACTCACTATGTAACACAAGCTGACCGTGAACCCATAGTGATCCTCCTTCCTCAGTCTCCTGAGTGCTGGGATTACAGGTGTACACCACCATACCCTGCAGTAAGTATTTGTTGAGATGGAAAAAAGGGGGAAAAAGAAGGAAAAGAAGAAGTGAGGAAAGAGGAGTGAGGGAGAAAGGGAGAGAAAGAGAACAGAGAAAGGGAATAAAGGAAGGAAAATAAGATCTAAGTCTGAATTTTAGTCTGGACATTCTTTATATTACCTAATACATAAATTCTAGAACTAGTGCAGTATGTGGTTCATTCTGTATGAAACGCCACAATTGCCATGTCCAGTGTAGCTCTCAAAGTTCCCAGAGTGGGGAGGACAGCGAAAGAGGGGAGAAATAAAGATAAGAGACAATATACAGAAAGCTGAGGTCTGGGGGAGCCCTCTCCCCAGGTGGGTGGAAAGGAACTGCTCAACCACTGCAATGCATTTTTTTACACACTGGTCATGTGACACCCCTTTGTTTAACTAGCTTGCCTCTCTTGCCTGAGTTCTCAGGGCTGGAGCACCTGTTCACCTGGGGCATTTCATACCCTCAGGACATTCCTCAGGCACTTCGTGCTCTCAGCTCAGCACCTGTGAACAATCAGCCACTCCTGACATCTCCCCCTTTTCTGGTTTTGTAGTTGCAATCAATGGATGTTTAGATGAAGTTGGAGGACCTGTGTTTGGAGGACTCTGCAGACATCTTTCTTCCTTATGGTTATACTTTTATGCTGGGTGTTTAAGACCAAGTAAAAGTGAGACCTGTGTTAATTAAAATCAATTTCTTGCTATCTATCAAGAAACCATGCACAGCACCACTTAGTACTTCCGTCAGTGTCAGCTGTCTGGATGAGTCATGGCCATTGCTTGACCCAGCTGCTGTGTGTAAAAGCTTAGGAGATTTTTCTTTCCTGGTGACTCTCCTTAGGCACACAACACATCTTTATCACTTTCTTCTGCAGTCCCACAATCTCCTTGGTCAGAAGACCAGAGACTCATCAAGTTATAGGATGTTGCAGCAGAGATTCTCTTATATCCTGGGTGCTCATTGACCTTGGAGGGCTAAGGCCAAGATAGTGACTGTCCTCTTAGCCTGTAGATCTTCTGATTTTTTGGTCTCCAACCCTCAGTTGTTGAAAATCCAGAAAAAAAGGTTAATGATATTACATTGCAATGTGAGCAGTAAGCTTAATACTATACAAAATAGTATACAAAATAATATACAAAATATTTTCTGCCAACCATGGATAGCCTAGTATATAAAGCCCTGCAGAACATTAACAGATAACAATTATATATTTTACGCGGAAAATTAGAAATCAAAAGTCATACATATACTGTAGCATGACAATCATGATGACATTTGCAATACACTTAAATTTTTAACATAGTATAACCTTTTTAATCAATCATCTCAATCTAACACATAAGCTTTTACCTAGTTTGTTGCCCTTTAATGGGATGTCCATCACATAAGTTTTGTTAAAGGCAGATATCTGAATCTGAAAGAAAAGTCTATCACTATAAACAGTCCTTACTCCACATTTCAGAAGACCTTCACATCTGTAGGCATGAATATATTCAATACACTACAAAAATAATAACAATCAATTGTCATAGACATATGAAAACCTTTGTACCAGAACATCTTTACATCAAAAACCTTACAAAATCAGAGTGCACTCTAATACATTTTTTATCAAATTGAATTATAGTGACTATTCTACAATTTTAGGAATTTATAACTATAAATAGATGTAATAGTTGATATAGTGTGTCAACTCGAGGATTGAAAGTTTAGAAACTTACTAAGTGACTCAGCAGGGGGCCAAGATACTCACTTTGCAAACATCCTGCACCTGTGTAAGAAGGGGGCATGGAGATGGTGTGGACAGATAGTCTGCTTACAATATAAGGGAGAAGAAGAGGCTTGCTCCTCACTTTGCCTCTCTACTTTGGAGCCAGCTGATAGTAAACTTGAAACCTCCATAAACTATGAGTTAAATAAACCTTTCCTCCCTTCATTTTGGGTGTCAGGTATTTTGTCTTACCAATGAGAGCTTAGTTATTTAAGACACAATTTGGTACTAGAGAAATGGGGTTGTTGCTGTGACTATACTTGACCATGTGGTTCAGGAACCTTTGGGAATGGCTTGTGGTAAGAGTTTGGAAAGGTTCAGAGATGTTACCTGAGATTGCAGTGCTGGAATGCTTTAGGCTGTTTAATATAGGAGATTTTGGTCAGAACACGGAAGACCAGAAGGCTGATACAAATCCTGCCAGCCCCATTTGGGAGATTTCTGCCGGGAAGAAGGACTGCATTGGTTATTGACTCAAGATGATGTGTGTTATGACTTGGCAGAAAGTTTGTCTGAGACTTTGCCTGAGGCTGAAATTAGGGGCAGTGGACTAATTAGAAATCCTTCCAGGAAAGACCAGGTTTGGGAGGTTTCTGCAGGGAAGAAGGATTACGTTGGCTGCTGAAGTCCAGAGGATGTGAGTTATAGCTTAGCAAAAAGTTTGTCTGCATTTTGCTTGTGTCCAGAGATTTTGCCTGAGACTAAGACTAAGGGCAGTGGATTAATTAATCTGACAGAAAAAAATTTCAAGGCATTTGAATGTTGAGGCTGTGGCATGGCTATTGTTGGGGGCTTTTAGCCAGATATATGTTGAGAATCAAGAGCAAAGAGCCCAGCAGGATGATTTAAAATGTTGTGAGTTTGGCCAGAAAAGACATTCCAGTAAAGCTGTGGACTGCAATCATAGAACTGAGGAGATTTCAATTGCTGAGAAGGAACAGGGGAATTTCAAAGATGGCCTGAGGGTATCACAAGAACCAGTAAGTCTCCATCCTTTGTAGTGTCAAAATTGCAAAAGTGAAAATTTTTTGTTTTGAGGAGAAAGCCGCAGAGTATCATGTTCCAGAATGGCAGGGGCCATACCTTGTTCCAGAATGGCAGCAGCATAGAAAATTTGTTCCTCAGAATTGGATTCAGAGTGCCAAGTGATGCAGGCACTCAAACCCTACATCCATGAGAGAAGAAAGCCTGGTTATTGTTCCACCTGGCAGCAGACCTTGGCATCATTCACATGCTGATGGTTTTAGGTGCATGCAGAATGCTAGAGTTATGAGGCTAAGAAGGCTTCCACCCCAATTTCAGAAGGTCTGGGAGGTCAAGCAGTGTGCCCTCGAGAGGGCAGTGTGTGAAGCTGTGAGAGTGAAGCCAAAGATGCAGTGGAGAATCCAGAAGTTTGGAAAAGTGAGGAACGTGGATCACCTGAGGATACCTGCAAGGAGGGAGTAGAGCTGCCTAAGAGAGAAGCTGTAGGGGCTACAATCACCAGAAGAGCAAAGGGGTGCAGCCACTCAAGCCCTTTGGAGCTTACAATTTGCCACAGATTGCTACAGATACTGGACATGGAATACAGGACTTAATGTTTATCCTGCTGGATTTTGGACTTGCTTTGGTCCCATTCCTTTGTATCCCCCTGTTTGTAACTTTGATATGAAAATATTTATCTTGTGCCACTGAATGTTGGGAGTGTTTAACTTTTCATTTATACAGGAGCTTGCAGCTAAGAATTCACCTTGTATCTTGGAGGAGACTTGGGACTTGGACTTTTCAGCAATGCTGAAACTGTTAGGACTTCGGCAACTCTTGCTAATGGACTAAATGCCTTTTGCATAAAGAGATGTGTATGAATCTTTTTTTGGGGGGTCAGGGGTAAAATACTATGGTTCTAATGTAATTTAATGTTGATAGACTTAATACTATTTCTTAAAGATTGTTAAACCTGTGTTATAATGTTCAAGTTGTGAAATAATAAGAATAAGCATGCCTCTGTATCTGGAAACTGCTTTCCAGAAACAAAGAAATGTGTCTGGTTGCCAAGTTGACAAGGAATGAATTGTAGTGGTTGATACATTGTGTCAATTTGAGAAGTTTATAAGCTTAACTAAGTGACTCAACAGAGGGCCAGAGGGTCCTCACTTTGTAAAGTCCTGAACCTATGCAAGAGGAAGGAACAGAGATGGGTGGGTAGATAGCCTGCTTAAAAAATAAGGGAAGAAAAGAGGCTTGCTCCCCAAATTTGCTCTTGCTGCTTCTGCTTTCTTCTGCCACCATGAACTGAAATAAAAGATCAGAGACAATATACAGAAAGCTGAGGTCAGGTGCAGCCCTCTCTCCAGACGTTGAGAACATAAACTATTACAATAGCTTTGGAAATATTTATCTGCCTTTTCTAAAAATGTTCATATGCTCTGACAGGTAATTTTATGTCTAGATGCCTACTTAGTAAATAACCAATAGTGCAAGAAAATATTTATGTATTAAAATAGTGACCACTGGATTACTTCTTTGACAAAGAATTGGAAACAATCAAGATGTTCACCATAAGGGAAATGGGCAAATACATGATAGGTCATTTATAAAATCATACCATATAACCTTTAAAAATGATGTTTATGAAAAGTTTTACTGAAAAGGAAAATGCTAAAATATAATGGTAAGCCAGAATAACACTGAATTCAAAATAGAGCACCCAGTGTATTTTAGCTGTGTAAATTTTTAAACACTTCAAATAAAAAAGATTGGAGAGAAATAGACAAAAATTTTAATAATACTTCTTTTTAAGTAGTAAGATTAAACATACTATCCTTGGGTTTTTTACAAGGCTCAGTAGCTTCTAAGCCTTCTGTAAGATAATGAATTGAAAACAATTACCAAAAAAACAAGTTTAGAAATAATTAAGCCAGGCTTGGTGTTGCCCACCTTTAATTCCAGGACAATGGGAGGATGAGATAGGAGGACAAGTGCCAGCCCACCCTAGGCAACTTAGAGAGATCTTGTCTCAAAAATAAAAGATAAAAATGGACAGGGATGCAGCCCAGGGGTCAAATCCAAGGACAACCAAAACAAAACAAAAACAAAAAGGATAGAAAGATAGATAGATGATAGATAGATAGATATTGATATCAAAAGAATCTAGACCCAGAGGAGTACATGCAATACAATTCTACTTATATAAGCTACAAAAACAAGCAAAGTCCATTTCTGTTTTAGAAGCAAGAACAGGGTTTCCCTTGTGAGGGAGGCAGACAAAAACTGGCAGCATGAGAGGAGTGCGAGGATACTTGGTACTTAGGTGCATTCACTTGACAAAAAGAAATAATTGCATTCACTTACAAAATGAGCACTTTTCTAAATTTTATAATCGGCTACAAGTTATTGTAAGAAAAAGCATTATACTGCTCTCCCCAGGAAGAGGGAAAACTGGACATTTTAAAGGTGCTAGAAGTCTTCCTGAAACTATGCCCAAACATAACATACCCCAGCAAATCTATTTTCTTGGCAGAGAACTTAATTCAGCCCACCATTGCAAGCCACTATTTAAAAAATAAAAAGCTCAGGACTTAATACTAACTGGTCCTCCGCAATCTCAGGATAATACTGAATACCCATGAAAGACTAGACAGGCTGGTAATAAGATGTTCCGGGAGTTTAACCTCACCGTAAAACAATTAAGCTATAAACCTGACTCATCCGGGTGTTTCCACTAGTGGGGAATGCAGAGCCGCCGCCTCCTGCTGAGGTAAGGACAACTTTCATAAGACTTTTGTGCAGCTGGGTGGAGCGGGAGAACGAGAACTGTCCGTAGTGAAAGAAGTGTGCCAGTCCTTGCTGAACTTTGCCCAACTAGGGGGTCACTCGTGAAAGTCAGTGGCAAAGGACATTCTGAAGTAGAACAGCTACCCAGGTAGAGGCAGGCGGTGAAAACGCTGGCAGGAAAAGCAAACTGCAAAACTGAGAAATAAACATATGTTCAAAATGAGTATCTTTTTTAACTTTTAAAAAATATGTTTTGGGGTTGACACAATAATTGCACATATTTATGAGATACAACATGTTGTTTTGATTTATGTATATATTGGGTAGTGGTCAACTCAGGGTAATTAGCATATCCAAGAAGAAGTTATTTGAACTAGTAGGAAATGTAATAAATGAAACATGTAATAGGAAAAAGGGAGAAGGGAAAACTAAAACTTGTTTTTCTGCATTTACCTGTTTTTACTATCAAGAAACACACACCCTCTTCCTGAAAACTCCCCAAGATGTAAATTTTTACTTCTTCGGTCTTAAAACAATGACTCATCCTTTTAACCCAGCTGGCCATTCTTCTGTCCCCAAGTCAAGAAAAATGCCTTTTTCCTGCCTTTGATAGAAAGCCAACTGAAAACTACACTCGATCTGAGCCACAAAGCTGAGAAGTGACTGAAACTTGAAGAAACAAACTTTCTTTGAGAAGTCACAGTCAAGGGGATTTTCCTGAGGAAATCTGCCAGGAAACGAATGAGAGCAGAAAGAGTCCTGGACACATCGGGTCAAAGGCTCAGGCCACAGGATATGTTGGCCATATAACCTGAATTTGGGCTTTGGGACCTGCCCCTCTATAACCAAAATGATACTTACAGAATAATAATCAACATTTGTGCTAAGAATCAAACAGCATTTTCCAAGGGCTTCCTATTACTGTATCAGAAGTCAGTATTGAGAAATAGTCCATACGGTCAAACCAGCTGCAATGTGAAGGATTGGAAGGAAGTATTAAGTAGAGTTCCTGGACCAGAGTCCCAAGCTGGATATTTCCAATTTCAAATCAGGCTATGACAGGTGTCATTCCTTTCATGTAACTGCATCTGACTCATGAGCAAAAGCGAAAGCCATGCAGTGACTTCTTTAACTATGTGCAGAAAACAGAAAATAATGAAGTAACTCTTTTTCCAAGAGCCCATAGTACTGATCTCTCTTCCTTTATTAAGATTGTTTTTATAGTTCCAAGATGCCCTCATCACCTCCCAGCAAATTGCCTATTTTGATATAAATCAATATATCCAGAGATCAAAAAATACAGTGAATATTTTTAAAAATGTAAACTTATTGCAGAAAGTGATGGGATAAGCATGTTCAAAGTACAGGTGAGTATTTTGAGGGGGATTAATGGCAATATGTCTTTTACTGTCATAAATGTTTTCATTTGCATATTTTGATCAAGTCAGTTATGGTAGTGCATGCCTGCAATTCCACCACTCAGGAGGCTGATGTATGAAGACCTCTGTGAGTTCAAGGTCATCCGGGGCTACACAGTGAGTTCAAGCCCAGCCTGAACTACATAGCAAGACCCTCCCTATCTCAAAAAAATTAATAAACCACTCTGAGCACCTCACATGTATAATTTCAAAGCTTCAGAGTGATGCAAAGGAAAGCCAGGCAGAGGAGGTGGACCCTAAAGTTTAGCAGGGTAGAGTCATTGTCGATGTTAAGCCCACTGTAGAGGCAGAAAAGCTATCCATCCCTCGATGGTCGCAACTGGCCAAATAATTTACTGACATCTTAGGAGATGGAGTAACAGGAGAATGGTTAAACTGATTAACAAAAGGGAAGCGTACACATTTATTTACAAGCTTTACACAGCCCAGAAACCCTCAAAGGAAAGAAAGACCAAAAGAAGTAGTTGTAGTCAGCTACTTATGTACTACCGTACAGAACAAAAACTCACTGTGAAGAAACAGCAAATCATGTGAGGAGCCTTGAAAGGTAAGTTCTTTTAACAAGATCACCACAGAAGTCTCTAAATTTTGACTTCTTGTCTTTGAGAATCAGGATGTCCAATCTTTCTAGTATAGGGAAGGTGTCTTTCAATGGGAATTTCATCTTCTGCTTTTAAGAAACAGCATACAGGGCAAAGTAATCTTTTTGTACTTGCTATTTTTCAAGTATGTTTAACTTGAACAGTTAAGATGCTGGAATGGCATATTTTAGTCCCTTCAAAAGCAATGACAGATTGGTTGAGGGAGATTTGACAGAGTTGCAGTAGAAATGAATGTAGCATCAGATGCCAGGCAGGCTGCAGCAGGAACCACGCAGAAGGGTCCAAGGCCAGTAATAACCACAGATATGCAGAGAAAAGGGAGGAAATGAAAGGCATCACTTTCCAGGTCAGCAGACTTTAATGCAAGGCACGTGTGTTACTTAAGATTTTCTACAATCACATTAAGTATTAAAAAGGCTTACAGTACCTGGGCTGGTGGTGTACACTTGTAATCTCAGCACTCTGGGAGGCTGAGGCAGGAAGATCACAAGTTTGATCCCAGCCTGGGCAAATTAATGACTTAACAAGACCCTGTCTCAAAATAAAAAATGTTTAAAAGTCTGGGGAATATAATTCAGCATGAAGACTCTTGGTTCAATCCCCAGTATTGAAAAAAGGTGTTTAAAAAAAGGAGAGACTAATTTGGGTAATATATTGTATTTATTTCAATGTACTAGAAATGTGGTCATTTAACATGTAAAATAAAATAAAATAAAGTAAAATAAATTATTAAAGAAATGCTCTACTTTTTTGTTTTATACTAAATAGTCCACAAACCATTTTCATGTTTCACATTAACAGCATCTTCCCATTTTAATTCCTTTTGTGGTACCGGGGATTAAACCCAGAGCCTCAGCAAATGGTAGGCAAGTGTTCTGCCACTGAGCTACAGCCCCAGCCCTTGCTTCTTGAAGTAGCCACATTAAAAGTTCTCATTGGTCACAGATGACCAGTGCCACTTTGACTGAACAAGTTTAGACTACCAAGACATCTTCAGATGTTTGACTTTTTCTTATTTCCTCACCTGCAGACTGAAT
Organism: Cuniculus paca; assembly: GCA_004365215.1. Lineage (NCBI taxonomy): Eukaryota > Metazoa > Chordata > Mammalia > Rodentia > Cuniculidae > Cuniculus > Cuniculus paca. The sequence continues at coordinate 15,128 of RJWT010003539.1, read as the reverse complement.
AGGATTTAATGATTTTTAAATCCAAATATTTGCCTTTTAAAAACTGGTTGAGGGGACTGGGATTTAGCCCGGGGTTATAAGCGCCTGCAATCCCTGGTATCAAAAAAAAAAATGTTGAATGTCCAACCCACTTTTGTTCCAACATCTGTCACTTGGAAAGAAAAATCCATTCTTGTAAATTTGACCTACATTGATGTTTACAAGGCGCAGCTCCTCCTCAAAGCTGACTCATTAACACACACATCTCAAACCACAGTGTTGAAAAACCAAATCTTTTGAAGTGATGATGAAGTAATGATTAGAGTTTAACACCTTCTAGGAAGGAAACTCACTGCTGTGGTTCTTCTAGACTGTAATTCAAAACCTCCCTAATTTTTTTTTTTTTGGACAGAGAAAATATGAACAGTTTCTGCCATCTAAAGATTAAAATTTCCATAATTTCTTTCTCTTTTCTTGAAATAATTATGAAACTAACAAATTTAATATAATCATTCATTACAATAACCATTTGGTAATAAAACTATTAAGTAACACATCATTTTAAGGCAATGATAAGAGACAAACACATCTGTTTCTGGGAGGTTGAGCACAGCCTGCAGTGGCTTCAGGATGGATGCTTTGTTGTCATGCTCGCCCCATGCGACGTCATGCAGCTGTCCGAAAAGGCTGGACCAGGACACACTTCACCTCCCTTCCCAAACTTTTTCAATAATTCATCTTCTCTTAGATCCCAGACATTCACTCTTCCTAAGGCACCGTGCTTAGGATACACGTAAAAATGATACTGCATACCAATTTTCTTCCTTCTAAAGTAAAATCTAAAAAATTGACTTTTTTAGGATATTTTGCTTCCAAAGGCTGCCGGGACAAGTTTAGCTCTGTGACTAGATAGTACAGCCTTCTCTTAAACTACCAAGCCTGTTTCTGGAAACTCTGCCTATGCACCTGCTGTCTATCAGTAAGTACCCTGCTAACTTCGGTCAGCCTTGTCTGTCTGGGTCCAGCTGCTTTTCTTCTGATAATGCGCTGGATCAATTTGACTAGTCTCCGCTTACGTTTCCCTTAGTTAAAAGAATACATTGCTTCCAACTTGCTTCGTGGACTTCGGTTGGGCTGAAGTAACCCAGTCAAGGACACTTTCAACTTGGCTTGCTCCACTCAAACCCCCTCCCCTCATCCCCAGGATGTTCCTACATTACGGTAAACAATTCCTTTTAAGTAAATCTATTTAGAGTTAACTTGCCTGACAATATGTGACTTAATTCAATTCATGTAACTAATCATGTAATAACCTACCATCTGCCTTGTACTCCTGCTTGCAAACTGTATTTAAACTGAACTCAAAGCTGGCTCCAGGCTGGTGATTTGGACACTTAATTGTTCCCCAGCCTGCTGGCGTTAAGAACGATAAAGCTGCCTTCTTCATTCCTGGGTGCCAAGAGTCTTCCATCTGGTTTGATATTGGTTTTTCTGCAACATGACCAACCCTAGGGGAGTTTGAGGACCTGCTCTGAACACTTTGGTTGGCTGTGACTACATCCATCTCACCCCATATCCCTCATGAAGTTTGGGCAAAGCAAACCCCACCTTCACACTAAGTGGGATCGTGATGGTCATTCAGGCCTAAGCTGTTTCTTCCCCTTATCCTCTGTCCACAGAAACTAGTTGGAGACAACCTGCTTAAATTTGGGGGAAATATTCTCTCTGTAACTAAGTGGGAAGGGGGAGTCTCGTGGCTCTGGTGCTTCTGCAATCTGCCTTGTGACCATGAGGGAAGTCAGCCTTAAGAAGAAGAAGGACCGGACTGGGACAAGCACAGAAAAGTAAAGTTGTATGAATCAAGCCTAAAACTAATCCCACTTTCAGAATGTGTATTTCTGTGAACCAGTGGTCCCTTCTCCTTATACCAGATGGCAGGGCATGGTCTCACCTAAGGTCCTGGTGGCCCATTCCCACTGCTGATGGGTCTGAGTACAGACTTGATACCCTCAGTGTGCTCTCTCCTTTGCCTCCCTCTAGCACTGCTGTGTTTACCCATCCCCTGTCTTTCAACAGTTCTCCATGGCGAATGTGCCTGGTCCTTCAAATAATTTTCTCTAGCTCATTTGCCTTCTTGTTTTTCAACAGAACTGCCTCACTGCCCAACACATCTGCCACCTGAGAGCATATCTGAAATCCTGTGCTTTCTCTCTAATGATTGGAAAATAGCATCTGACTTCCTGAACCACCATATCAAACAAAGGAGCAGGAACCTTCTAGTCACCCCTCTCAATTCCTGGCATGGTGCTGTTATTTGCCTAGGAGTATGCCTGATGGATCCTGAACTAGAGATGCTGCTTGGTGAAACATTGTTTTTCTGCCTTCTGAAAAATTTCTTATCTGTCTCAAAGTCCATATTTGCAATTCATTTCTCCTCAGCTGCACCCTTTAACATGTTTATTTTTCCAATTACGGATCCAGCACACTGTTAACGCTTATTTATCAAACTTGTGATACTACTGCCTCTGCCTTGGGAGTATCTGCGATTAGTCATAGCTCATCTTTTTCAGTTTGTAAATTATTGGCATATAGGAGCCAGTATGTCTCCCTTGGGGAAAGGGTGACAGTGGCCTATGTGGAGAAGGAAGAATGCAGTACAAATTTGGCAATCTTGGCCACCAACAAAATGGCAGCCTAACAACAGCTCCTTTCCAACTGAAGATTTCCACATATGTATTTGAAGAAACTTAGTCACTTGCCAGTACCTTAGGGAGTCAGGGAAATGTAGTACTTGTTCATTTTAATTCTACATTAAGCAAGCAAAAGCTAAGGAATCATTACACTGTGAGGAGTCAGCAAAATGCATTGAAAGGAGGTTGGTAGACTTATGTCCTCAGCTAAGTCCCAGTTAAGTTATTCCTCCCCCTTTTGGCCTAAAAGAAGTACTGGTTTCACTATCTATCTATCTACCTACCTATCTATCTGGGGTTGCTTGTTTGTGAAATAGGGTCTTTCTATGTTACCCAGTTTGGTCTCTAACTCCTGAGCTCAATCTTCCTGCTTCAGCCTTCTCAGTAGCTGGGACTACCAGCATGTGCTAGCACAGCCAGATCTTTATATCTTGATTTTTAATAAGCAAGTTCTTTTCATAGCCTTGTACCAGACTGTTGATATATTTAAACCTGAAATGAATAACTAAGGAATGTTGTGGAGACACAAAGCTCATAGGATAGGCAAGTATAGGAACATGAAAGGCAAAACAAGGAACTCAAAAACAGATTGTGATTTATCACTTGCAGTAACTCAAAGTAATAAGCTTGCTTTTCAAAACTGTAGTCATTGATTAGTAGTCTATAGGAAATACAAACAGCTGAAAATTTCTTTAGTCTAGCACTATTTGGTGGTTGCTAGGAGACCAAAGTAAGAGTACAAACTGATTTTAAGATTAAGTTCAAAGTCATTACAAAGAATTTCATGACCACTTCCCACCCCTTGAACGAACATAATGATATTTTCCCACTGTACCAGACTTGCTATGCACTTCTACTGCAAGATAAATAAAGCTACAAGGCACGTCTTAGTTTATAAATTCCTCTCTCTCCACCTCCCTCTTCTGAGTAAGCTCTCTTTAAATCTCTGGGAAAGGAGGGGTGAGGAATCTAGCAAATAATGACATATAGCTAATGTTTACTTATTGTCAGGCAAAAGACTAAGCATTTTTCACAATTACCTCATTTAACCTTCACAAATATCCTACTTGGGATCTATTATCCTATCTCCACTTCACAAGACACAGAGAAATCACAGAAATCGACTTTCTCATTGCCAGAAGAAAATACCTGAGCCACAATTTAAAGCAAGAGAGGTTCACTCAACTTATGGTTTCAGTAAATGGGCTTCATTACAAAGTAGAAACATCATGGCAGAAGGGCGTGGAGGAGGACTGCTACGCAATTGGTGAGGGCCAGAAGCAGAGCATCGGGAGAAGAGCACGGAGCAAGTGGCCAGGAACCAGATATGCATGCCAAGGCCCACCCTCCAGGATATACCCATACAAACACACAGAAAAGTCATTTATTAATCCGTAGGCAGCTCCCAAGCTGAAATAATGAAGTTTAACTGTCACATTAAGTGATGTGCCCAAGATCACATGACTAATCAACTGTTAAGGGGTACTAAATCTCAGTGATCCAGTGTCAGGGACTTCCTGTCACAGCACACCACTGCCTCCCTTGCAAAATATCTAGCCAGCTAAAGAAAGACCTTGTTTGTCTTACTCCTAACCTGTAACTATTTCTGTGACAAAGTTAACACATATTTCCAGAGGATAAGCTTTTAGGTAGATAAAATTGTTCTCAACATAATTTGGAGTAGTAAGAGATTACTATTTTTATTTTCTTTTCACTTCTAGTCCAGAAATTCAGATTATAAATTCTTTGTTCACACAAACTTAGTGTATTTTAATTCTCTTTGAAAGGTCTAGGTGTTAGCACACATATGTACATTCTTTGATCAAAGTAGTGATTACAAATTTTCTCACCCCCTAAAGAAATTTGTCACCTATTGTCAGGTTCATGCCTGAGGAACCTATAAGCTCAGTAAGATAAACACATACAAATTTATTTAATATAACTTTTAAATGACATGGGAGCCTTCATAAGAAAATAAAGAAACAGAGAAACCTGTGAATTTTTATGGCAAGTTTGATGAAGAGAAAAAATGGGAGAAGTATTGAGGTAAGATAGAAGAAATATAGACAAGTAGAAAAGAAAGGGAAATTGCAGTTTTAAAATTGTGATTTTGAGAAAAACAACAGTTTCAAGACATAATCAAAGTTACCCAAGTTTACAACGCCCTCTTCACACCTAGGCCTGTTATTTTTGTTCTTGTTTCCTGTCCATGCTCCTAACTCCTGAATGCCTAAAAGTCTTACATATACAATAAACCCATAAAACAAGTCTGCTTTTTTCTTCTGATACTATACACCTATAAATTCTAAACACTTTCACTCTCAAAGAAATAGCACTATCAATTGAATGTACCTCTAAATCTCAACACATGCTAACTGTAACCTAGTCAATAAGCTGTTTTTGGTCTAACCTCTGGGTCACCTCACAAACACTATGTAAACGATATACAACTCAAAGAACAAGCACCCTAGGTCACTGTCTTGAGGCTACCATGTAACACCAAGACCACATAAATACTCCCAGCCCAAGACCACAATACACTCACCCCTTCTAGCACCTACACATTGTATCTTCGAGCATGTACCTCTTTTGGTTCTGTCTAATAAATCTGTCTGGGTCTCTCTCTGATACATCTTGGAATGCTTTTCTGTCAGGATAAGATGAGAACCTACCGGAAGTAAATTGAGACCCACATCTTTTCTGTAGGTGTGTGTCCTCAGATCCTGTCTCATGACAGTAGGACTAGAAAGGGAGTCTGATCTGCAGAAAAAAGTTGGGAGGAATTTAACAAAGCCTGTTCATTCTGATTCTGCTCTGTGTCTCTGTGGCATCAGATATAGGACATTTTTTTCCCTCTAGGTACAAAAAAGGTATGGACTTGTTTCAGAAGAAGGTCAGAGAATCCTTTCACAGCTTACTTTAGCAGAGAAGAGGAGAAGATCAGAGAGACCTTCCTGTTTCTGTTGTTTCTTTAAATGCCAAAGTGCCACATGTTGGAGCTGCGTGGCCTGAACCCACCAGTGATAAATGCCTACAACAAAAAGCAAGAAAGTAACCATAAGTCAAGTAGCACCACTGGGAGGTGAGCCTGAGCCTGAGACTCAGCTGTGGAATACATAAAAAATATTCTTCCATTTTTGTACAATTAAGATTTTTGAAAAAATTTTACTGAGACTTGAGATCTGAGCTAACCAGGCAAACCTGGGATTTAATTTAAGAATGATTAGCTGATGAAACTTCCAGAGAGTTTATCTCCCTGAAAGTATGTGTGTGTTCACATCAAGAAGGAGTGAACCCCAGGGTCCTGGGGCATCTCCTGGTTACAAAGGAGGGGCTTTGGTCTTAATGAAACTGTAGAGAACTTTATTTTCATTCTAAAAGATAAACATTTGGATCCTCCATTGTATTCCCAGGGAGAATTTGTTTATATTGACGAACAATAGATTTCTCTTCAGATCTCAGGAGGAATCAATACCTCTTTCTTAGATATAAGTGCATAGATTCATTTTGGGGGTGTCCTTGCCTATAGCCAACATCAGCACAGGTAGGAATATGGTGCTTGGTGCATGGCCTCTGGATAAGAACTATGACAAAGGAAGCAGGTATGATTATTTCCTGTAAGCAAATAATATTTGAATGGTACCCAAAAGACCCTTTGCCCAGCCGGGCGCGGTGGCTCACGCCTGTAATCCCAGCACTCGGGAGGCTAAGGCAGGCGGATCGTTGTGAGTTCGAGACCAGCCTGGGCTACAAAGTGAGCTCAAGGCCAGCCTGAACGGCATAGTGAGACCCGGTCTCAAAAACAGGGCTGGTGATCTAGCTCAGCGGTCTAAGCGCCTGCCTGGCAAGCGCAAGGTCGTGAGTTCAATCCCCGGTGCTGCAAAAAAAAAAAAAAAAAAAAAAAAAAAAAAAAAAAAAAAAAAAAAAAAAAAAGACCCTTTACCCAAGGTAAAATATTTTATTCTCTACTTCCTGTCAAGACCTCCAAAGACATTGCTGGAAATTCATTGTTTCGCTAGTTATTATTTGTTAGTTGACATTGTTTGCTAATTGTTTTTGCTAGTTCAAAACTGATATAATGCCAAAGTATATGTATTTGGAGTGCTGAGCCCAAAATGATTATCAAATACTGATCTCAGTAAGTTAATTTGTTTAACTATCATTACTAAGAGCCATCTAAGAGCATCTGCTTACAGAATATAGAATCATTTTACCTAAATGTTGATAAGAGATCAGAGTGGAGAGAGGCATTAAGCTGAAGCTGGGTGAATCAGGACAGTTCTAGGAAGCTGTGTGAATCAGGACAGTTCTAGGAAGCCGTGTGAATCAGGACAGTTCTAGGAAGCTGTGTGGATCAGGACAGTTCTAGGACTGCAAATCAGGACAGTTCTCAAAGTAGAAGGGCCCTGGGTGTCACCAAGCAGTAAGCAGGCACAGGGCACTAAAATGGTGAGTTCCCTTTCCAGCGCACAGACTGACGGGGAAGAGACACTGAAAGAGGAAATGATAGGCATCGAGGACACACTGCATGATTTAGGTTGCTTAGTTCCTTTTAGCAATAGCTTTATGAGTCCAGTGTGACATTGAGAAATACTTTCTCAAAGAACATGGTAGCAACACTGTTTTGAGACTGACCACCCAAGACTAGAGACTGTGTGTGTTGGGCTCTTTTAGTTGCAAGAAATAGACACACTCTGATTGCCTTTAGTGACAAGGGACACTGTGAAGATATGTAGGTGAGTCAGCAGAGAAAAGACTCAACAAGGAGCTAGTACCCAGGGAGCACAGCTTAGGACTCACAGCACTCCCACCAGGCCCTGGCTGCTGCTGCAGCTCTAAGACCTCAACATGTTCTTGTTGTTGTCCCCTTGGCAGGGATTTTTTTGCTTACTGTTCTAATCTCACACATTCTGCACTTATGTTGGTGGTTTCTACTTTTCTCATTTCCTCCTTTCTCCTAACCATTCTCTTCTCCATTGTGGTATACATTCCAGCTCTCTGAAAGCAAACTTATTTAGGGTAGCCTGTCACTGAGCGAGAAAAAAATTTCAGCACACTAAACAGAAAATCAAATTGACAATGGCATAAATCAATATGGCTTTTTTTTCCTCCATAACAAGAGTCCATAAAAAGAGGTATGGCAGGTTATGGTATGGTAGGTTAGCTCGGCTAGTCAATGTGGGCTTTCACTCTCTTTATTTTTTCACTTTTAGCTGCCGACTTGTATCCTCAATCTTGTCTTGTGGTTGCAAGTTGGCCATTGCAGAGCTAGATATCATGGTCTCTACATCCAAAGAAGGAAGTCTGGAAAAGGGTCAAGGCACGTAAACTCTCTACTTGCACCTATCCCTCCTATGAGATGGAAAGGTCCTACCAGAATGTCCTCCAAACCTCTCTCCACCACATGGGATGAGGGAGACAAACAGACAGAGACAGAAAGGCAGAAAATTATTTATGTCTTATTGACCATGTCAGAGGACTATACCTAACTGCCACAAAGGCTAGCAAACTGAATGAAACTTTTACAGTCCCTATAGTAGAAAGGCACAGAGGTAGCAACTCGAGAAAAGCTGTTAGCAGTAAACTAGTGAACTACGTCTGCCACTGTGCCATGCAGCATGTGCTGTCTACTGTAGCAGCCCTCTAAGACAAGTTGTCTACAATATCAGCAGCCACCAATCTTTTTGGTACTAGGGACTGGTACCATGGAAGACAATTTTCCTATAAATCTGGGAGTTGGTGGTGGATGGTTTCAGGATTGTAATATAAAAAAGTTGTAGTACATCAAAAAGTAATTATACAACTCACCATAATGAAGAATAAATATGATCCCTGCACTTGTTTTCCTGCAAGTGGACAGTTCCATCTGGGAATGATGGGAGACGGGAACACCGGAAGTGTGTTGCTTATGGCCAGTATACTCTGTAATCTTGTTTTGTGTGCTGTTGCTGTAGCAAAATAGAATGTTGGAAATGGAAGCCAGCTTTTGAATGCTTTTGTGGCAATTTCAGGATATTCTACTTTGACTTTAATCCAGAACGTATTAAAGTCATCACAAACATATTTTTAAGGCCACCATCGTTTGCAGTTTCAAGCACTGATCCTCTTCCAGCAGGGATAAAGGCAATTTAACTGGCTTACTCGCTAATGGGTCATGGGCCCATTTTGTCCCAGTTCAAGAATCTTTTTGTGTTTGGAAAATAATGCTTGGACTCTCTTGAAAGCTGAAATAGGTGATCATGTACCAGCAATGTGAAAAAAAGACCCTAGCTCAGTCTCTTTGAAAATCTCTGCTAATATTTGAAACAAATAAAAAATTCCAGTGTTCACTCATCACCACCATAATTCCAATTGACTTTGAATGTATCCACTTTATCTACTGAATTGAACACAGTCATAATTTCTCCCCTGAAGTGTCAGACTGAATTCGCTGAGCAGGCTCAGTATGTCGCAGGAATAATCAAATTTTGTGACTCATGATGCATCACTGAAATATGCTACAGATGGTAACTAGGTTTTTAAAAGAAATCTCCAGAGCAGTTAATGCAGCTCAAAAACTGGCCAGTGATCTACCTTTAGGAAGCCACCTCACTTCTGTGTATAATAGAACTGGTGTGTGTTCTGATCCATCTCCTCGCAGAGCTGGGCAAATAGACATAAGTAAAAGGTGCACAGTGTAATGTGGCTGATAATTTTAATCACATCTTGCAAAACATTCTTAAATTCAGGTGGCATTTTTTGGCTAGCCAACATTTCTGGATGGGTGACACACTATATAGACTCACATTCAGAGATAACCTTTTTGATCTGAGTAGTGAAACCAGAAAGATGTCCAGTCATGGTAGCCACTTCATCCAAGCATTGCAGACACAAAATGACCAGTTCAGTTTTTCTGATATGCAATCATTTCAAGATTTGAATAGCTCTGCAGCTGTGGCATTGACAACAGAAATGCACATAACATATCCTTATGCACATTCCCCAGAAAAATATATCACACAAAAACAAGCATTGTTACCTCGTTAACACTGGTATAGTTATCAACCTGGATTGCACAGCATGGTGACTCCTTACATGTGCAGTTTACAGCAGAGTTCACGCTCCTATAAGAATCTAATGACACCGCTGATCTGATAGGAGGTGGAGCTCAGGTGACAATGCCAGTGATGGAGAGCATCTGGAAATACAGATGAAACTTTGCTTGCTTGCCTGCCTACCACTTTCTTCTTGCTGTGCAGCTGGTTCCTAATGGGCCACAGTAGTCTGTGACCAAGAGGTTGAGGACACTTTCACTAAAGGATTCATGTCTGTGAATAACTGCCATTAACTAAGGGTTGGTCTGATATGATCAGAGGTCAGCATGAAAGCTAAGAAAAATGTACAGGAAAAGAATAGATAATGCTTAATTTAGTATCAGTACAATATCCAAACGTCTCTAAACTTTCATCAGTAACCCAGTAATAAATTAAGCCATCACAAATTTAACTATAACTGCTTTAATCCCAAATTTCTTTATAAGCTTGTTTTATTCGTTTATGTATTTATGCAATAAATGTTATAGAATGACAGGCACTTGTCCAGGTGCAGGAACACAGCAGTTTGAAGAAAATAAGTTTATTTTCTAGTAGAAGAAAGACAACTGAAAAAAAACTTCATTTGTGTTTATATATATATTATTTACCCACAAATAAACATATATGAAGTTTTTAAATTAAGTCTAATTTTATGATCTATAAATATAATTTATAATTATATATCTAACCTATCATTTTATATTTCTGATTCTGTGTTTGATGATTACCACAGTTTCCATAATTATTTGTGGAGACTATATATTAAATATACATATTTGGGCATATATACATATGCATATTCATATGTATGCACATATGCCCATATACAAATATGTGTGATTTCCAAAGAAATCTCCAGATGGCGATTAATGCTATAACAAAAACAAAGTTAAGCACAGGACAGTACAGAGGCATAAACATGGGTAAGTGCAGAAAGCAAAGAGTACTGGCTATAATTTATAAAATAATCAAGAGAATCCAGAACTATATGTTTCAGACACAAATTTTTGTGTAGTCGCCTTTAAAAGGAAACAGGAGAGATTCCGACTTAGAAAAAGAGGAAGGAAACATGCAGTGCCAGGTCCCAAATGCACAATGTGTACTCCATACTCAGAGTCTGTTCTCACTGGATCATATTATACTTGTGATTTATTTTACTTGTCCTGTTAACTTCCTCTAAGTCATGCTGCATGTGGCCTTCAAAATGTAGCCCTGTTTCTGAGCAGCATTTCAATGGGTCATTGGTTTTAGAGCAATATACTCTTCCCTTTACATGTGATTTCATAGTTTTAAAAACTTGCTACAGGTTATAATGGGACCAACATATAGTAGGATATTCTTTGGACATTAGACATTGAAAATTTACCAAGGAAACTGGCACACTGCTCATTTTCTTCTGTTCTGGTTTTACAAGATTTGCGTATTGAGTTTTAAAATATTCATATTTTATTGATCTTCATCATACCTCTTAGCCTATGACTCCTTTATCTTCTAACTTTATCAGGTCATAACATAACTATAACTTCCTTTAGAAATAGTTTACTTAAGCCAGGCATGGCAGCTCATGCCTGTAATCCCAGCACTTGGGAGGCTGAGACAGGAGAATCACTGTGAGTTCAAGACCAGCCTGGGCTACAAAGTGAGCTCAAGGCAAGCCTGAACAGCATAGTAAGACCCTGTCTCAAAAAGACAGGGGCCGGGGAGTTGGCTCAGTGGCCTAAGCTCCAGCCTGGTGAGCGTGAGGTAATGAGCTCAATCCCTGGTGCTGCAAAAAAAAAAAAAAAAAAAAAAAAAAAAGAAATAGTTTACTTAAAACTTTTACTAAGTCAAGTTTCTGTTTATGCTCCTTTCATCTTGTTGCTCTACCTGGGGACCACTACCACAATTTATGCACTTATAGATGAAGTACCTATGTGATGCCAGTTATGGTTTATATCTAGATATCCCCCACAAAGTCCCAGGTACTCATAAGTGTGGCATTTGAAAGGCAATGCTATTATAGAGTTGGTATAGTTGAATTGCCATTAGGCAGGATCTGGTTGGTAGAGGTAGGTCCCTGTGAGCATGGCCTGGAAGGGTTTATCTCCCTCCCCAGTTCTCCCCTTCATGCTCTTTACTTTCCCAAAGTCACATTGTCTTAGTTGTTTTTCTCTCATTGCTGACAGAAAATACCCAACACCCAAAATTAAGAAAGGGAAGGTTTATCTCTTACAGTTCTTGGAGATTTCAGCCCATACTTAGCTGGTTCCAAGGCAGCATGGCATGGCTGAAGGGCAGCCTGGCTGCAAGCAGCTACAGCAAACAAAGCAAAAGAGGGAAAAGCACGCCTCCTTCCCAACCTTACATTGTATGCCGGCTCCACCCGTGGGTGGGTACAGCACGCACACCACCAATCCCAGTGCTAGACAACAAACCAATCACAAATGCTAGATTCAGCCACTTCCATGACTGCCTGAGGATTGGGGGACCACCTAGACACAAACTATAACACACATCATGAGAAGCAACTAATCTGCTATTTCATCTTGCCAGGAAGTCATCAGACTATGGACTGAAACCTCTACAAACTATAAGCCAAAACAAACTTTTCCTCCTTATAGGTGTTAGGTGTTATGTTCCAGTGGTGAGTAAAGTGATTAAGACAGATTTTGATAGCAGCAAAATGGAGTTGTTGCTGTGATGCTGCCTAACCAAGTATTTCAGAAGCCTTTGGAACTAGTTCACAAGAGAAATTTTGAAAAATTTGAAGATGCTGGCTAAAGGCTAAATTTGAAGGCTGGCTATAACCTCAGAATGCTATAAACTGAGCTTGATGGCAGATTATGGTTGGAGTTCAGACTCAAAGGTTGATAGAAATGAAGCTGGAAAAGAATAAGTTGAAGATGTTTCATTTGGGAAGATGGACTCCATCAGCACTAGAAATCCAGACCATGTATGTTATCCTCTAGAAAAAAATTTGTCTACATTTTGCTCATGTCCTGAGACTGTATGAAACTGAGCTTCAGTGTAGTGGACCAATCTGGTGGAGGGAATATCAAGGCAGCCTACTGTTGGGGCTGTGGCATTGATACAGTTTGGGGCTTTTAACCATGTTTTTTACTGAAACTCAGGAACAAAAATTCATATTTAAAATTCTGAACCTGTAAAGACACTGGCAACTCTTAGAAATAGACTTTAAAAGTTTGTTTTGCATAAAGGGAATCTTTGAAGGGCCAGGGGAAGAATGTTATGGTTTCTATCTAGATGTCCCTCCCAAAGCCTCTGGCACTCATAGAAATAGACTTTAAAAATTTGTTTTGCATAAAGGGAATCTTTGAAGGGCCAGGGGAAGAATGTTATGGTTTCTATCTAGATGTCCCTCCCAAAGCCTCTGGCACTCATAAGTAGGGTTTTTGAAAGGTAACTGGATTATGGGGCACTACCACCTACTTGCTGTTAGGCAGGGTCTGAGTGGAAGAAGTGGGTCACTGGGGGCTTGGCCTGGCAGAGTTTATTTACTTCCCCAGTTCCTCCCACATCTGTCTCACCTCACTCACATCTGCATCTCAGCACTGAGCCATGCTAGACACACACATGCACACTCAATAACAGTTAGTGATTAAACACCTTTAGCAGTCAAATGACGAGCACAGTGCTATGATGGTGATGTTTGCCCAGATCCTTCTTCAGGAATAGAAGACTTAGTTCCATTCCCTTCTTGCCACTTGCAGTGCTACTAGTACACACCCACAGCTGTCACCTTTCCTTAGGGAATGCCTAATGTTTAAATAAAGTCCCAAATCATGCCCTGTTCCAGGGCCAGTTTACATTCAGTGCCTAGTCAATGCTGGGTTTAAGGCCCAGCCCCTCAACCAACTCAGCACAATCTCTTCCAGGCCATCCCAGCTTCAAGATTCTGAAGATTGCTGGGATGGTATCATGAATGAACTTCTGCTCTCCTTCCTCCATTTCCCTTTTGCAAGAGTTTATCCCAACAGTACCCCTAATAAATGCCTTGCACCATAATCTTCATCTCGGAGTCCTGGGTAACCCAGTCCATGATGGATACTACAAAAATGTTTACAAATTGAATATTATGATCTATAGTAATCCATGCACTCCCCACCAGCAATGATGTTATATGGCCTTCCACCTGCAATGATTAGAAGGTGCCTTTCATGTAGTGGACATCACAAGCCCATAAAAGGAATTTTTACCCCCTAATGTAGCCTAGATTCAGCTAGACTTCCTATTCAAAGTGTGGTCCTACAGTCAAGGGCATTGCTATTCCCTGAGTACTTTGTCAGAAATGCAGAACCATATTTCCCAACTTGAATCAGACCTGCTGAGTAAGAATCTACATTTTCTCAAGATCCCTAAGGTTTGCACGTGCAGTAAAGTTTGAGAAGGACTCAGATGATCTAGCTGAGAACTCCTCTCTAGTGTGGGCAGTCTCTTCATGCGTTTTTACTAAACTTCTGCATAAAGGTAGTGCAGTTGCGAGTTCCTTCATTCCACAAATACTGAGTTTTAAGCAAACATTTCAGCCCTGTAGAACTACATTCTAGGAAAGAGATAATAAAATCAAAGTGCATATTTTCGTGTGTGGGAAGATGAAAAGTGGGATAAAAAATAGGGCGGGGTTAAAAAGAAAGGGGACTAGGTTGCAGTTTAAAATATTTGCAAAAGACCGTGTTCAACATGGAAGCAGACGAGGTAGCTAGCCATGTGTGCATCTCAGCACAGGCTTGGGAGCTGCAGTAGATTCAAGGAGACCGATGAGGCTGGAGGGAAGGGGGCCATACGAAACATCAGAGAGACAAGGGGGCAGGTGAGAACTGCTTAATGACTTAGACAGTTCACTCCTAAAAAGGTAATGCAAGTTGTTTTCTCTCCAACAATAAAAATTGGGCCAAGCCCAATCAATAGGAGTTTGCATAAACCATTTCGCTAGCGCAGTCTTAGGTTCTTCAAGCAAAGCTGCTGGGATTGAACCTTTAAGGGCTCTGTTTTAAAATCTCATTCTGAAAGACGCCTCGATGCGACGTCTAATAGAGTGAAATAAAGATCGTCGCCAGGTTGTGAACCAAGGCAAAGTTCTGCAACCCCAGGACATCTCCAACTAGAAGAGGAATTGCGGAAGGTGATGCCAGGAAGGTGATGCCAGGACCTTTGGACTCAAGCTTCTCACGTAGGCATGAGTCCAAATCTTAACCACAGATTACAGCATTCACAGTCTGTGCTCAACACTCAGCCCTCCCTTTCCGAACAAGCCCCGCCCTCCTCGCCCAAGCAATCACAGCCTAGCCCCGCCCCGCTCCGCCCACCTCCCTGCCTCCAGTCGGGTTTTAGCTCCGCCCCCACACGGCCCCGCCTCCCCGCGTCCGGCCCACTCTGGGGTCTCCTC
>RJWT010003538.1:0-36167 GCA_004365215.1 Cuniculus paca | reverse complement strand
TGAAGTGCTCTCAATTGAAGTGAAGAAACAACTTCAGGAAGCTATAAGAGAAATTAGAACAGAAATTCTATCCCAGGTAAAACAAGACATGAAAACCATAATAAAAGAAATACTAAGCATCTCTAAAGAAGACACAGATAAAAAAATAGAGGAGCATAGGAAAATGAGGGAAACCATGAATGAACAGCATAAGAGAGACTTAGAATGCATGAAACAGATTCAAAGAGATATCCAGAATATTAAACATTCATTCGATAACTGGCAAGTTGACATGAGGGAAACTAAAGAAAGACTTTCAAAACTTGAAGACAGGGTTGCAGCCTATGATCGTGAAAGGAAAGATCTCTTAAAAATAACAAGGTCTCAGGAAGTAACAATTCAACAGCTGGTGGACAACTCAAAGAAGCATAATTTAAGAATTAAAAATGTGAGTGAAGAAGCAGGTGTCAAGACAAATGAAATCAGGACCTTATTTACAGATATAATTCACGAAAACTTCCCAAGCATAAGAAAAGAATATGACATTCAAATAAATGAGGCATATAGAACTCCAGCTAGCTATAACCAAAACAAATCTACACCCAGACATATAATAATCAAGATCCCAGAAATTCAATTCAAGAACAGAATATTAAAAGCTGTTAGAGAAAAGAAACAGATCACCTATAAAGGAAAACCCATCAAAATCACAGCAGACTTCTCAACACAAACCGTCAAATCTAGAAGAGGCTGGAGTGAAGTAATGCAAGTTCTGAAAGAAAACAACTTCCAACCCAGACTGATGTACCCTGCAAAACTTTCCTTCCAAATTAATGGAGAAACAAGATACTTCCATGACAAAGAACAACTCAAGGAATTCATGACCACCAAACCAACCCTACAAAGATTACTAAAGGACATTTTAGAGAAAGAAAAAAAAGACCACGGTCTCAGGAACAATGTCAGAGGGGGACCATCAGGTGGGGCCAGTTGATTGAATGGAAGGAAAAATAGGGAGCCAATGGCAGGAAAATAGCAGGGCAGAGCCAATACAGTACAAGAGGGCCTTAAGGCACTAATAGAAAGAAAAAGAGGCATAGTGGATCAGGTGACAGGATCCATCAATATGCTCTATGCAAGAAACACATTTAGCTAGAAAGAGAATTCATAGTCTGAAAGTCAAAGGAGAAAGAACAATGCCCTATATGACAGGGAGCCAGCAGGGGGAAAAAAAATAATAGGGGTAGCCTGCCCATTAATTGCAGAATGGATAAGAAAGACATGGGATTTCATGGGGTGGAAACCTACTCAGCTATAAAGGAAGATAACCTCAAGGCTCTTGTGAGTAGATAGAGGCAACGGGTAATAGTGCTCATGGATGTAATGGGCCAGAGTCACAAGGGTGAATTTTGTGTTGTCTCCATAGCATAACAAACTAAAGGTGTTAGTGAGATCCAAAATGCACAATACATATTGGGAAAGTCAAAGGGGAGGAATTATCTAAAAAGGGAAGGAAATGACCACTATTGGTCTCTTATCATGATTTGAAATTCAGATTGTATTCATAGTTCTGATTAGTTTCATTTTATTCTGATTTGTTTGATTTTATTATACCTGATGGCATGGACAGCTGTTTTAAAGATAACAAAATATATAACTGCAGCCATCGAGGATGTCTACTTATCTTGTTTAGAAACCCTGTATGGCTTTCATTGTTTGTTTTGATTGATTTTACTCTATTCTGTGTGGTTTGATTGTAATATGTCTGAAGGTGTAGGCAACTAGTCTGAAGATAACAAATATTATGGTAGCCAATGCTGTTTTGCTAATATCTTGAAATTCTATGTTGCTTACATTGTTCTGCTTTGTTTGTTTTGTTTTATTATGTTTTGATTTGTTTCTACTGCTTTAATTTGTTGTATTTTGTTTGATTTTACTTATCCCTGATGGTATGGGCAGGTATACTGCAGATATCAATAGCCATTATGGAAGCCTTATCGATTGCTTTGTTTTTTGTTTTTTTTGTTCGTTTGTTTGTTTGTTTTGTTTTCTTTCTTTTTACACTGTTTCAAAGTCATATTCCATGTTCATTGCTTTGTTTTGATTGACTTTACTCTGTTTTGTTTTGTTTGGTTGTATTCTTTTCAATATAAAAAAAATAAAAAAGAAAAAAGAAATCAAATAGAAAGTGTTTTTGTAGGAATCCAATAATTTCTTTTTTTTAAATAACGTGGTCTTAAAAGATATAACATCTCTGTGTAGACAATAAACTGGAAAATTGTTTACAAGTTATCTACACAAGTGAAAAATAACCATTTTTATAAAAATACAGTTTTCAGGTCATTGCAGAAATGCAAATTTAGATATTTACTGATCTTGGTACATCTATATTCATTCAAATTGTTTCAACATCATTGCCATTGTTTAAAAAGAACAATCTTGGCTATAAACTCATTTGTATATCAGTGTATGCATGTGTTGCCTATTTTTATAATATGATATTTTTAAAGGAAATACATTTTACAAAGTAAATTTTTAAAAAATAAATGGAGGATTATAGTTTTTAACATTAGTTTTAATACTCACAGGGTTAAAAGTACTGTTTCTTAACTTTTATGTTCACATTATTTTGCCACATTTTATATTTATGCCTTCCATAGTGAATTGCCTGTGGGTATATGGCAAGCTTCAGTAAACTGCATATAATAAGCTAGTTGGAAATTTGCCATAATTCCAGAGACAGTCATTTTCTACTATGTTTCTTTGTTAAAAATTTTGCAAGTGTGAAAAGACATATTTTCTATCTGTTAGGTTCTGACTGCATTCCTGACCCAACCACACCAATAAGATCTATGATGGAAAACATTATGACATTTGTAATAATGTTTTCAAGTGGAATTTATCCCTATGGGACATATTTTATGTGTGCTTTAGATATTGGGAAGAAAAGCATTCACTAGGCACATTCCCCAAAGTGAAGTTGTTGTTGGATAACAGAGTACTACAGTATTTGGGTGAAAAGATACAGATAGGCTTATTTCATTTTCTACTGGGAACATTTTCAACTGACTTGCTCTTAAGAATCTGTAAATTTTCTAAGCAGGGGGAAAAACAGCAAGGCTGATAAAATCATAAATAGCTTTCCCATCATTGCTGAAACTCTAATTTTCTTGCTTATTGCTTGAGTTGATAAAACAAATAAAAGAAGGAATCTCAGAGAGATGTTTTAATATGCAAAATGAATTTCAATGTACTTTCCTGCTGGTATTTTTATGGAAAATCTGACTACATGGTACACTTGGAATGTAGAAATCTGCATTTAGATGGAAATATTATAAAATGCATAGTAAGGTACAAAATCAGTCTTTTAATGGAGATAGCAAAATGTTGCATTATATGGTTGAGTGGAAAGACAGCATGCATGGAGATTTTCACATCTTTGTAACCAAGTGTCTGTTTAGCCCACGACAGGACTACATTATTTTGACTCCTTGACAATTATCAATGCAACAAAAATATACCAGGCAGATATGCTCTTCTCCAAGAGAAATTTTGGTTCTGTCCATAGAATATACTTGCAATGTATAAATTTTCTTATTTTTTTCCTCAGCTACCTTGAGGAAAGAACAAAGATTAGTTTGTTGGGCAGTATTTCATTGTGAATTTGACTGGAAAGAATTGAGGAGTGTCTAATAGTCTCAGTGACACAACAGAAATCAGAAGTATCATATTTGATCCTAATGCCATGACTGTGCTGTGAATGGCCCCAGAATTTTCCAGTCTTTCTAAAGTTCAGATCTCCTACCTCTAGATGTAAAGCTGACTCTTGCCTGTCTTTTGTGTGTTTAGAGGAAGAGGTAACAAGAAGACATTTGTATAACTATTTGAAAATCACCAATGAACATTTCTTTATGCTGTTTCTTGAATTCAGTATTATCGAACATGTTTAAGCAGCCTATTACATGAATAAGAATTGAGTGATGTAGGGGAAAAATTTTTGTTGAAACAAGATAATTGCTTAAAATAATTGCAAGCTGAAGAGATCAGAAATTTCCAATTAGCAATTTTTTGCAATAATGCTACATTTGGATAAAGTATATCCAGAGAGTTCACAACAGACAGAGAGAAAATATGACACAAAGACAGGTAAAATGAACTTGTATACCTATGCCCTCTCATAAAACCTCACATCCTTATAAGAGAAAGAGTAAGAGACTAAGTAATCCCATAAGAACAAAGAGAATGTGAGAAGAATGACAAGATTTTGGAAGTTGGAAAGCATGCATTTGAATGATGACTGAAACACACACACACACACAGAGAACCTGAAAGCCTGAAGAGGCTGAAGACAGAGTTCTAAGATGATTTAGAAACTCCCAGGATCAGGAATTAAACATAATTAAGTGGGGATACAGAGCCAGAAATAGAAATAACTGGAAAATTGTAATGAGCAGTTAAATGCTTATTGTACTTCACTACTGGAAACACCTGAAGAATTCTGTATCTGAGACTCAGGTGGACTGAAATGAGGAGCTGTTACTAATAATTGGGCAAATAACTGAAAGTCTACATGTGGTAAAATCTTAATCTCCATTTATTATAATAAAAATGCAATAGTAACTCTGAAATTGAAAATGTATGATCATTACTGTAATGTGTTATTCAGAAATATGGGGCAACTCTGAGAAAAAAATAAACTAAAATGACTAAAAGAGGTAGGCGGCTAGGAAATATAGGAATTGCAAGGAGAAAGAGACATGAGCAGTGAATTGCTGTATTTCTGCATAAGATTGCTGAACTGCTTTACTTGTAAAACCACTGCATGCATAATTTTAAAAAGTAAAAATTAAAATGAAGAAGTGATGGTAATGTTTATTAGAAGAATGTACACATGCCAAGACAATGGGCATGAAAGAAAAGCATGTTGATGTATTCAGCAATAAGTACTGTGTATTTAAATATAGAATCTAAGGGATAGGGCAAATGTTTAGTAATAAAAGTTAAAGGAATCCTTTCATGGCTAAAGTCTGCTTGTTTTACATGTTAGTTTTCTAGTATAAGGTGGATTATTTTTAAAATGACTCTTTCAAGCCCATTCTTACAGTTAGACAGAACCTAAATAATTTGAGTTAATTTTATACTTACTACTTCACTCAGCTTCAGAACAAAAAGATCATGACCAGAAAAGCATTTTTAATACAAAAACAATATACAAGCCAGGCGTGGTGGCACATTTCTGTAATCCCAGCACTCGGGAGGCTGAGGCAGGAGGATCCTTGCAAGTCCGAGACCAGCCTGGCCTACAAAGTGAGCCCAAGGCCAACCTGAGCTGCATAATGTGACCCTGTCTCAAAAAGACCAAAAAAAAAAAAAAAAGATATACATGGTTATGTGCACAATCCTGATATAAATGAAGACATTGCTTCGACGGCAGAGTACACTATAGTTGCACACTAAAAAGAAAAATATAACTGAAGATTTACATAATTAAATATAAAGAGTAGAGTGTTTGTACTAATGTTTTGATAAGCATAAAATAAATGTGATAATATAATAAAGTAGCCTAAGGATGATACCTGTTTTCCAAATTTAACTCTCTTTAGAAATAAGTTGTGATCTTGGGCCTATAATTTTTTCCCAAAAAGTAAACATTGTACAACTAATGCAACATGTTTTAGTGATAAAATATCATGGGAATGTTCTCACAGATGGGCACACATAGTTTAGCCATCATCTTATTTTGATATAGCCTATTTTTATATTTAATTTACTCTCCAGAGCCTTCGAATATTCCAAGTGTGTTGTTCTGAAAAAAATCACCAGAAGCATTTTACAGTGCATTTATTTTCACTGCATTACATTGACCACTGAAAGTAACTGAAATCATGTGTGAGGCACTTCTTGGGGTTGCCACGAGGGCTCTGTCCTTCCAGAGGTTAATGGATTACTACACTCTAGCTGAATTAGCAAGTGTTTCCTACCATAGGTGCTACTACCTGGTCAGGCACATTTAGGTGCTGTGAGATAATGGCTATTACTTTACCCTGCTTTCAACTTTAAATATGACTTTCGGGCATTGGTTGATTTATTACTGACAATTAATTGGCTTAAAGAACAGCTTTCCTTTCTTACTACCTTCATTCTAAAACAGGGGAAAAAAGGAGTCTTCTTTTATCACAATGCTGTTATTATGAAAACAATAGAAGCAAAACTGTATGTTTCAAGCATACAGTTTGCAAATGGAAGTTTGGTAGAACCACTTATATAAAAGACATAGTATAAAAACCAATCTTCATTTTATGCTTCTATTCTTTAGATATTAACTTAGCTGTCTATTGTGTTAGGAATATAAAAAGTATTGCACAAATTTTGTAGTTACTTGACACAAAAGCAAGATAGAAATTATTAAAAACTGACTGAAACATAAAACAAAATTAAGTGATATAACATTCTTATGGATCATTGATTTTGTGCATATTCTTGGGTATGCATCAAAGAGTAAAGCACATCATTCGTATATCTGCCCAGAGAAAAGGAAGGACAAAAATGACAGATTGGTCAGGTTTACTATGTAGATATTGCAACTGACCAGCCTGACCCTCTATTTATACTACTCAAGCTCTCTCAAGGTTCATTTTATTAGTCAATGACTTTAACTAGATGGCTGATCCTATGAAAGCCAAACACTACATGTTTATTACAAAATATTTGTTCACCCTAATTGTCATTGGGCTGTATGTATGAAGAAAAGAAGGATGTGCATCTATTCTTTCACGACTCATAATTACACAAAAACATAAGAACATTTTGGAGTTTCCTATTTTACTTCAAGTGTAAGTAGCTATTAGAAAAAAAGACAACTGTTTTATGGAATGCATAGATCTGAGAATGGTTAATTCCCTTTCGGAATATAATGATTTCTTTACCTGCCAGATGCTTTCTTTTAAATATCTAAGTTCATTAATTTTAAGATGGATCTTCAGATGTAATCTAATACTGTTTTTTAACTAAAACTCATTAACCTATTTTATTAATTATCTTTTCCAATTAATGTAGAAGTTCAGCCATAATTAGGACTGTGTTGGATCACTGATTGATAATTTTCCAAGCTACAGTTGGCAAGCTTCCATCAGAGAACTGCATTATTACTCTTCATCCCTGATCTCTGGAGAATCAAATATAAACAAACTTGCCTCCCTCAGTCTGTTTAATGGGTTGGAAGGTATTGTCCTGCACCTGTACCTTGGACTGATGTATTTCCACTTAAACAGTGTAGACTCTTTTAGCAGCTGGTGTTGCTGTCGAGAATAGATTTAAGAGACCAAACATATCAATACTCCTTCAGCTCATATTTCAATCACATGAACATAGCAAATATCACCATAACAGAGAGAAATGACATGTGTTTACCAATTGCAACTTTGCACTCAAGATGAATTCTAAATAGGTCAGTATTTTAAAAATACATATCTATTATTTTACTCAAAAAATTAGTCAGCTAACATACGACAACTACTGATCTATAATTCATGGAAATTAAGAATTTTTAACATAAATATTAAGTATCTTTTTAAAAAAACTCTACTTTATCAGTTTAGATTTTGTATTGGAAGCAACAGAAGCCTTGAATATTTTGTTTTTATTTTGATTTAAGCATGGCAGGTATACTATTGAATATGAATTTTTGAATTATGATGCTGTTTGCTCTAGGAGTGATGGCTTGAAGTATAGGAGACTGAAAGGGAGAGAGCATGGTTAGGAGGTTGTCACAATGCTCCATGTGAAGTTGGAGACTGAAGCCAAGGGGCTGGAAGGCACTGACCTAGAGAGCAACTCAGGAGAAGCAAAGAAGTGACTGAAAGAGATGTGAAGATAATGGAGGTAGTGCAGGGAAATCCAGTGATTATTTGCTTATGAGTTTATGTAAATGGAGCAGGACTTGGAAGGGAAAGGTTAAGGAGAGAAGAGTGGATATTATATCACACTGCATAGAGTGGCTGGAAGAAAGACGATGTCAACAGAGGTCAAACCATGGGTTACCAGTGTCTGTTCTGTTAAGTGAGGAAGTGCATTATTGTTTCTTGTCTGCACACACATAAGTGTAGAAAATAAGTCAATATTCAAGAATATCAACTCTGTGCCAGAAACTGTATGTTATGGTTGATACATTGTGTCAACTTGAGAAGTGTAGAAGTTTAACTGAGAGACTCAGCAAGGAGCCAGGGTTCTTTGTAAATATCCTCATCCTGGGCAAAAGGAGGGCAAGGACATTTTGTGAGTGCTACTCCCACTCTGAAGGGCGGGGGTCTGTGTACAATATACGGGAGGAGAAGAGTCTTGTTTTCTCCCTTTTTCTCTGGCTGCTGCCTTGAAGTGTTGCCCCAGTGCCATGCCACACTGCCCTGGAGTCACAGATTATGGAGAAACCCCCCAAAATTGTAAGCTAAATAAACCTTTCCTTCCTTCATTTTGGGTGTTGGGTATTTTGTTCCAGCAATGAGAAAAAAGTAACCAAGACACTTTAGAACTAAGAATACAAAGTTATTTACAGCACCTCACCCTAACTTGTACTCTAATCTGAAAAAAATATATACATGCAAAACAATATCCCTGTGATATATATAATTTTCAAAAGGATTTTAGTTGCAAATAGGACAAGAAATTTGTTTTACCTAAGCACATTCAGAAAAACAGAAGGTATAAAGAGAAGTGTCTCCAGCTTTCCTTCTGACCTCTCAGTCTCCACTACTATTGTTAATACTTGGCTAACATTTCTAGAATGGTCCCTGCCCTAAACTAATTATTAGAAAGGAGGAACAACTTTGATTCTAAGCACTAACGTTATACTCAGATATTTTCCTAACTTATTAACCATAATTCTACCTAATGCTCAGAGTACTCTCTTTTTTCAGGAGGACTTGCATTAAACTCCATTGCTAAACCTCTCTTGACTGAAAACTGAACCATTTTATTTAACAAATGTATTAAACCAAAATACTTTTATTCCTTGTAATGATTGACTCATTTTAAAAGTATAACTAAGTTACTCAGCAGGAGGCCAGGGTCCTCACTTTGTAAACATCCTCATGCTGTGCAAGGAGGGCATGGAGATGGTGTGTTACACCCACTGTGGGAGGAGATAGCTTGATTACAGTATACAGGAGGAAAAGGGGCTTGCTTCTCCTCTTTTACTTTGGTTGATTTGCTGTCTTCTGCCACTTTGAACTGTTGCCTTTCACCATGCCACCTGTGTTGAAGCCAGCTGATTATGGACTGAAACCTCCACAAACTGTGAGCTGAATAAACCTTTCCATCCTTAATTTTAGGTGTTGAGTTTTGACTCAGCAATAAGAGAAAAGTAACTAACACAGAATTTGGTACCAGAGAAGTAGAGTCATTGTTGTCAGGAGTATACCTGATCATGTCATTCAAGAGTCAATTGGAATGGCTTGTGCACAGAGTTTGGAAAGGTTTGGAGATGTTGTCTGAAAGAGTAATGCTGGAATACCTTAGGCTTCTCTGTATGGGAGATTCTGGTCATAGCCTAGAAGACCAAAAGGCTGATAGAAATCCAGCAGGTAAAGACCAGGGTCAGGAAGTTTCTGCTGGAAAGAAGGACTACATTGGCTATTGGCATCCAGATGATGTATGTTATGGCTTGGCAGAAAGTTTGTCTGTATTTTGCTCATGTCCAGAGATGTTACCTGAAATTAGATTAAGAGAAGTAGGCTAATTAATCTGGTTGAAGGAATTTCAAGGCAGTTCAATACTGAGATGGTGGCATGGTTGTTGCTGAGTGCTTTCAGCAAGATCTACATTGAGAATCAAGAGCAAAGTTCCCATCAGGGTGATTTAAAACATTATGAGTTTGATCAAAAAGGAAGCTCCAGTAAAGCTGTGTACTGCAAAGACAGAACTGAAGATATCTCAATTGCTGAGAAGGAAAAGGAGAGTAGAAAAGATGGCCAGAGGACATCACAAAAAGCAATGAGTCTCCACCCTTTGCAGCCTCAAAACTGCAAAAGTGAAAGACTTTACTTTGAGGAGAAAGCCACAGAGCACCACATTCCAGAATGGTGGCAGCCACACCATGATCCAGAATGGTAGCAGCATAGAAAATTTGTTCCTTAGAATTGGATTCAGAGTGCCCAGTAATTAAGGCACCCTTGACCCTTACAGTTAAGAGAGAGGGAAGCCTGATTACTCTCCATCTGATAGCAGACCTTAGTATAATCACATGGTGCTGGTTTTAGGTGCATGCAGAATGCATGAGTTGTGTGACTAATAAGGCTTCCACCTCAATTTCAGAAGGTCTGGGCATGCAACCAGTGGGCTTCTGAGAGGTCAGTGTGTGAAGCTGTGAGTGTGAAGTCAAAGGTGCGGTGGAGACCCCAGAAATTTGTAAAAGCCAGGAACCTGAATCTTCTAAGGAAAGCTGCAAGAAGGAAAACAAAGTGGGCCTAAGAGAGAAGTCATGGGAGCTACTACCACTGGAGGTGCCATAGGGTCAGAGTCACTCAAGCACTTTGGAGCTCAAAACTTCTCAGAGATTGCCTTGGATGCTGCATGTGGAACTACAGCACATGGAAGTAAAAGACTTAATGTTTGCCCTTCTGGATTTTGGACTTGCTTTGCTCTCAGTGCTTTATATTCCTTTTTGTAACTTTTGGAATAAAAATGTTTATCTTGTGCCATTGTATGCTGCAAGTGTTTAACTTTTAATTTGTACAGTGACTCACAATTATGAGTTTGCCTTAAATCTCAGAGGAGGTTTAGGACTTAGACTTTTCAGCAATGTTGAAACTATTGGGACTGTGGTAACTCTTAGAAATAGACTAAATGTCTTTTGCATAAAGAGATGAGTTTTTGATGACACAGAGGTGAAATGTTATGGTTGCAATGTAATATAATGTTGATGGACTTGCTGCTGGTTCTTCGGAGGAGCTCCAGTCTTTGCCTTCAGCTTGGATGTTGTCTCCTGGTTTCTGGTGCAGATTCTTCAGCCTTCCAACATAAATTCTTCAGCGTCTGTCACAGATCCATCAGCCTCCTAATACAAACTTGCGTGGAACACTGCCACGAGTGGACGCTTCAGCCTCCAGTGTGCAGACATCCTCTGTACGCTTCCTTGTGCAACACTGTATCATAAGTCAATCTTTTAATTACTTATACATTTGCATATCTTGTGTTGTATCTGTTTCTCTAGAAAACCCTGACTGATAATCTCCCCTCACCACTTTTTTGGTTTGTTTGTGGCTTGTGTTTTTGTTTCTGTTTTTGAATGAGCAAGATATCTTATTTTATACACCTGGGCAGGCATGAGCACCAAGGTTAGTAACACCTCCTTATGAACATCTGCTCCTTATCTGAGGTAACACGTCAGTGTATTATAATAGCAACACAGAGTCGTCCATCTTGGGCATGGTAAACTATGACTTTTCTGGATTATTTAATCTTTAAGATTTTTCTGCTATACATGTTTTCAGCAGAAAATACCATCTATTTGAAGCTTAACATACCTGAATCATTTACAATTGAAATAGTGCAAATGAATTTTAAAAGATAAATACTATTTTTAAAAAATAAAGATAAGCAGATGTTTTTAATTCTAATACCCTATAGAAATGTCATTTTCCTTCTACATGTGGAAATGTCATCAATAGTGATTCATAAAACATTTTAGTTTTGTGCAAGTTTCTGTGCCTGCTAAAGGCATCATGATTAACCTTTTTAAAGAGCTCATCTCTGAAACTTGACAAGTGTTTGCAATTTTCAGTTTCAATACATGTCAAGAAATTCACAAACCCTGCAATGGAAAAATCAAGCATATTTATCCACATTCTCTCTGTGTTGTCAATATTACCATTGCCTGTTAATAAGTTGGAAAATAATTGTTTTCAATAAAGTTTTAAAGAAACAAATAGAGTGTGAAATAAAGTTTAAAGAAGGTGAAAAATATAGACAGCCATGACATACTAAAAATTACTATAGCCCATTCAATATTTAACACATCAGAAAAAATGTAAAATACTGTATATATCATGTATTCTGTTCTGTTGTGCCATATTTTACCTACACTAAAATTTATTTCTTGATCATATTACTGTATGGAACAGAGAAAATTATTGTGTCTTGCTAGAATTTTAAGTCTAAGCATGTACCTGACAGAATGTCATAGAAGCTAGATAATCAATAATATAAATTCTCTAAGAGTCAGTCAGGGATTTTTTTATAGGCCACAAAGTAGTCTTCACATTTAAATAATTGAAGTTGTGCTGTACTGCTTCAAATATTTCATTTTTTAGGTTTAATACTCAAACATTTTCATAGGATAATTAAAACCATAGAGATGATATTTAAGAAAAAGAGTACAATATAATTCATAGCAGGTATCTCTAATGCAACAATTTTTTAAAAAATTCATTAAATACCTTAAATGTCTCATTGCAGCTAATTGTAATGTTCTTTCTTTTTCATCAAAAGTCTCCCACTTTAGTAACCTATCAATAATTTTTATTTTTAAAAAAATTATTCTTCTCTTTTTAAAAAAATTTTCTTTAATTTTCCTTTCAAATATTTTAATGACTATAATAATTAGAAGCACTCTGCTTAATAATTTTATTGACAAAAAGATTGATTTGTTATACCAGAAAAGTTGCTAATTAACAAAGGCCCATACAAGGAAGCAGTCAAAAAAATGATTAGTAGTGTTTTTTTTTTAAAATTTTGCTCTTTTTAAGACTTTACCAAATTGTTTTAATTACTGTAACTTCCATTATGTCTTATTATCTGCTAGGTTATTGCATGCTTATTTTTCATCTTTCTAAAGTTTTCCAATATTTCATTTCTTTTAATATGTATTTTTTTCTATTTCTATTGAAATCAGTTTTTCACATGCAAATGAAAGTTTGAGGTGGAGTGGGGGAGACAAAAACAATGTAAAGGAATACTTGCAAAGTTTGAGTAAAATTTTAAATTTTTTCCTTAAGAAATAAAATTCCTCTGCCTGGGCCCTGCACATTCACTCTGGAGCAGTGTAGCAGCTACTGTTCTGGGCCCAGGTTGAGTTGAAGGCCTGCACAGCAAATTCCACCTAGCCGTGTAGCTTGGGACCTCGCGACAAGATCAGCAGGGATCTATGCCTCTCTGACCATCAGCCTGGGACATTCGGAGCATCCCTGGGGTGCTGCCTGGGCCCCGCCCAATCACCCTGGAGCAGTGTAGAAGCAGCTGCTCTGGGCCCAGCTTGAATTGAAGGCATACACAGTGAATTCGACCTAGCCATGCAACTTGGGACCTCGCAATCAGACAGGTAGGAATCTGCACCCATCTCACCATCAGCCCAGGAAGTCTGAGTGTCCCTGGGGTCCAGCCTGGGCCCCGTTCATTCACCTTGGAGCAGCATAGTACCTGCTGCTCTGGGCCTGGGTTGAGTTGAAGGTGTGCACAGCAAATTCCACCTAGCCATGCAGCTTGGGACCTCATGAGCAGACTGCCTTGGCACCTCAACTGTGCATGTCGGATTCACCTGTCACAGTGGAATACAGGAAAATGACAAAACAAAGAGCAAAATGCAATCTTGCACCTCCAGTCCTTCCCAAACAAGCTAAAGGGACATGGACATAGAAGAAAATAAAAGCCACACACCTGAAACTTCTGAAATGATAGCAACTGAAGTAAAGAAACAACTCTATGAAACTTTAAAGGAACTAAGATTAGAAATGATTTCCCAGGTAAAACAAGAGATGATAAATGTAATGAAAGAAATGCTAAGAACATCTAAAGAAGATATAGTTAGAAAAATAGAGGAACACTGTAAAAGGATGGAAACATTTAATGAAGAATACAAGAAAGAATTAGAATGCATGAAGCAGGTTCAAATAGACATTCAGGAAATCAAGAATGTCACTGAAAGCTAGCAAAGCTGCCTTAATGAATGTGAACCTAGACTTTAGGACCTTGAAAACATGATTGCAGCTAGTGAGGAAAAAAGGAAATATCTTTTAAAAATAACAAGGAATCAGGAAATGGCAATTCAGCAGTTACAAGATGATTCAAAGAAAAACAGTGTAACACTGATACGTGTAAATGAAAAAGAAGGACAAAACACAAATGGTATAAAAACACTATTTAAAGAAGTAATAGCTCAAAATTTCCCAAACATGGGAAAGGAAAATGACATAAACATAAGTGAAGCATATAGAACTCCAAATAGCCATAAACAAAATAAATCAACACCCAGACATATAATTATCAGCATTCCACAAATTCAACATAAGAACAGACTATTAAAAGCTTTGAGAGAAAAGAAGCAAATCACCTATAAAGGAAAGCCCATCAGAAGCACAGCAGACTTCTCAACACAAACAATGAAGTCAAGAAGAGCATGGAGTGAAGTATTTCAAGTCCTAAAGGAAAACAACTTCCAACCCAGACTGATGTAGCCTGCAAAACTATCCTTCAAAATTGATGAAGGAATAAGATACTTCCATGACAAAGAACAGCTGAAGAACTTCATGACCACAAAACCAACCCTGCAAAGAATACTGAAAGATACTCCAGATAGACATGAAAATAGCTATGATATCAAAAAATCATCAGAAGAAGAACAACAAGCATGGCAAACAATTAAGAAGAGGGAAAAGGTAAAGAAACCACTGCAGAAAGATAACATGACTACAGCAAGCCAGTATGTATCAGTTAAAACCATTAATGTAAATGTCATCAATTCACCAATCAAAAGAAACAGACTGGCAGAATGGATCAAGAAACAACATCCAACCATGTACTGTCTACAAAAAACCCATCTAACCAAAAAGGAAATTCATAGACTGAAATTCAAAGGATGGAAAACAATACTCCATGCTACAGAAACCCCAAAAAAAGCAAGGGTAGCTATTCTGTTTGCAGACAATGTGAACTTCAAACAAAGAATGGTCAAAAGAGATAAAGAAGGTCACTACATACTGGTTAGGGGAAAATACCAAGAGAAGCAAATAACAATCTTAAATATATATGCACCAAATATGGGAGCACCCAACTATATAAAATAAATATTAATAGAAACAAAAACACAAATAAGCAATAACACAATTAAAATGGGAGACCTTAACACAACCTTGACGCAAAAAGACAGATCAACTAGAAAATCAGCAAAGAAATGACAGAACTGAATCAAAACTATGAACAAATGGACCTGGTAAACGTCTACAGAGTTTTCCACCCAACAACATCAGAGTATACATTCTTCACAGCTTCACATGGTACATTATTTAGAATAGACCATACATTGGCCCATAGAACATGCTTAAGTAAATGTAAAGGAATCAAAATTGTCCCATACATACTATCTGATCACAGTGCCATCAAACTGGAAATTAATAACAAAAGAAACTGCGAACACTCCATAAACATACAGAAATTAAATAGTACACTCCTGAACAATCAATGGGTTACAGAAGAAATTAAACAATATCTACAGGTAAAGGAAAATACAAATACAACTTACCAGAATCTGTGGGATGCAATGGAAGCAGTCCTCAGAGGAAAATTTATCACGGTGAATTCTCACATCCAGAAAAAGGAAAGAATGCAAATAAACAATCTACTGTTACACCTCAAACATGTAGAAAAAGAATAAGCCCAAACCAAAGCTAAAAGAAGGGAGGAAATTGTAAAGATCAGAGCAGAAATTGATGCAACTGAGACTAAGAAAACAATACAAAGAATCAACGAATCAAAGAGCTGGTTCTTTGAAAGGATAAATAAAATTGATAAGCCGCTAGCCAACCTTATTTAAAAAAGGAAAGAAAAAAACTCAAATCCATGCAATAAGGAATGAAAAGGGTGAAATCACTACAGACCCTATGGAAATACAGAAGATCATCAATACCTACTTAAAAAATCTTTACTCTCATAGGTTCAATAACATTGAAGAAATGGACAGATTTCTAGAAACGTATCAATTACCAAAACTGGATCAAGAAGAGGTAAAGCTAACCCAATTTCAGTTAAGGAAATTGAAAATGTAATTAGAACCTTACCAACCAAGAAAAGTCCAGGTCCTGATGGATTCACAGCTGAGTTCTACAAGAAATTCAAGGAAGACTTAATGACAACACTCCTCAAAATCGTTAATGAAATTGAAAGGGAATGAAGTCCCCCTAAATCATTCCTGGAAGCAATTATTACCCTAATACCAAAACCAGAGAAAGATTCAACCAAAAAAGAGAATTACAGACCAATCTCCCTAATGAACATCGATGCAAAACTCCTCAATAAAATACTGGGAAACAGAATGCAGCAAGTCATCAAGAAGATTATACACCACAACCAAGTTTGATTCATCCTAGGAATGCATGGATGGTTCAACATACACAAATCAATAAATGTCATATACCATATCAATAGAGCCAAAGATAAGAACCACATGGTCATTTCAATAGATGCAGAAAAAGCTTTCGATAAAGTCCAACACACTTTCATGATAAGAACCCTACAGAAAATTGGAGTAGATGGCCTTTACCTCAATCTGATAAAAGCCATCTATGACAAACCAACAGCCAGTATCACATTAAATGATCAAAAATTGAAAGCTTTCACTCTAAAATTGGGAATAAGACAAGGACGTCCATTATTACCACTCCTATTCAATATAGTGCTGGAAACATTAGCCAGAGCAATTAGACAAGACAGAGAAAAGGAATAAGAATAGGAAAGGAAGAAGTACAGTTATCACTATTTGCAGAAGACATGATACTCTATATAGAAGACCCACAAAACTCCATAGAAGGAATTCTGGATATCATAACCAAATTCAGCAATGTATCTGGGTACAATGTCAATACTCAGATATCAATAGCATTCCTGTACACAAACAACAAACTCACTGAGAGAGAAATAAGAGAAACCACACCCTTCACAATAGCATCCAAAAAAATGAGATAATTAGGAATCAACCTAACAAAGGAAGCAAAAGATCTATTCAATGAAAATTACAGTACTCTGAAAAAAGAAATTGAAGAGGATCTCAGAAAATGGAAAGACATTGCATGCTCATGGGTAGGAAGAACAAACATTGTGAAAATGGCCATTCTCCCAGAATTGTTATACAGATTTAATGCAATTTCCATCAAAATATCATTAGCATACCTCACAGATCTAGAGAAATCATTCTTAAAATTCATCTGGAACCAGAAAAGACCTAGAATAGCAAAGGCAATTCTGGACAGCAAGGGCAGGACAGGAGGCATCACAATCCCAGACTTGAAATTATACTACAAAGCTACTGCAATCAAATCAGCATGGTACTGGAATCAAAACTGGAATCAAGACCTGAGGATCAATGGAATAGATTAGAAGATACAACCCCAAGTACAAACACACTCAGCCACCTTATCTTTGACAAAGGGGCCAAACATGTTCACTGGAAGAAAGATAGCCTCTTTAATAAATGGTGCTGGAAAACAGGCTTTCCATATTCTGAAAACTAAAGCTAGACCCAAGCCTATCACCATACACTAATCTAAGTCAAAATGGATCAAAGATCTAAATATTAAAGCAGACAGATTAAATATGCTGGAAAACAAACTAGGTAGAAATCTTGAAGACATAGGAGTAGGTGGAGAATTCATGAACAAAGTCATACTTCATGGGAAACACTTCCCAGAATCAACAATTGGGATCTTGTCTTGTTAAAAAGTTTTTGCATGTCAAAAGAAGTCTCCAACAGAGTGAAAAGAAAACCCACAAATTGGGAAAAAATCTTAGGAAACTGTTCTTCACACAAATGTCTTGTATCTAGAATGTATAAAGAATTTTTAAAAAAATCAGGCCCTCAAAATTCAAAGACCCAATCCAAAAATGGGCATCTGAGATAAAAACACAGTTCTCAGCTGAAGAAATATGAACAGCAAATAAATACATGAAAAAATGTTCAGCATCATTGGTCATTAGAGAATTACAAATTAAAACAACTCTTGAGATTTCATCTCACTCCAGAAAGAACGGCCAGGATTAAGAAAACCTACAACAAATGCTGGAGAGGCTGTGGGGAAAAAAGAACCCTTCTCCACTGTTGGTGGGAGTGTAGTCTGGTGCAGCCACTGTGGAAATCAGTCTGGAGGTTCCTCAAAGTGCTAGGGATGCAAGTCCCATTTGACCCAGCTATTCTGCTTCTGGGCATATTCCCAGAAGAAGTGAAATCATCATACCACAGTGATATATGTGCACCCATGTTTATAGCAGCACAATTTGTAATAGCCAAATCTTGGAAACAACCCAAATGCCCATCAGTTGAGGAATGGATAAAAAAGATGTGGTACTTTTATACAATGGAGTACTATTCAGCAATAAAGAAGGATCACATTGAGGCTTTCATAGGTAAATGGATGTTACTTGAGAACATACTCATAAGTGAAATAAACCAAACTCACATGTGTGAACACCACATCATCTCCCTAGTGCAAGAAACTGAAAGACTCAATAAGATACAAAATTCCTAATATGGGAAAAAGTTCTGAAGTCTAATGGTGCTTTTATTCTTTGATTTGATTGGTTTAAGTCTCTTTTCTACTATTTGGTTGCAATATGTGAGAAGATAGGAACAGCTCTTTTGAAGAAAACAGGGGACATTAAGGTAGCCATTGTTGGTTTCTTGTTGTCTGATTTGAAGGCCTGTAATGCTTTCACTCTTTTGTTTTATCTGGTTTTATATTATTTTGTTTCGTTTGAGTTTATTGTCTGTAAATGTATGAACAACCATTTCGAAGAAGGCAAGAGACACTAGGGTAGCCATTGTTAATCTCCTGTTGTTATTTTTTGAAGACCTGTATAACTTGCAGTGTTTTATTCTCAAATGCTATGCTGTGTTTGACTCTAGTCTGTCTTGTTTTGCTTTGCTTTGCTTTGTTTTGGTTTGCTCTCTTTAAAATTAAAAAAAAAAAAGAAAGTAAATTCCTGGAAAGGTGCCTTTGTCAAGTCACATTCAGGGCCTTTGAATACCTGAATTAAGAAAAATGTGGAATGCAAAATAATAGGAGCCAAATTTTGCCAGAAATTGTCCGATTTGTGTGCCTAAACCTAGAGGAAAAAAGCTAAGATTTCATATAAAGGCCTTCACTTTGTGTGCTTGTAATAGAAATATGGTGAGCAACAGTTGGGATTTTTCTGTTTTAAAACAAACTATCTTAATCTCACTCTCAGGAAACAAATAATGCATATATGACTTAAAAGTCAGGCAGGAGAGATAAAGAACTTGCATTTGCGGCTGGAATATGGGGTTTTCAATGTGGAGGCTGCATCCAGGACCTCAAATGAGATGAAGATGTGAGTGCTGTATTTCAGCTGTGAGAGATAAACCAGCACAATGTTAAAATTATTATACACTGTCTGTTTGATTGCCAACCTGAACATGTGCTTACTACTAGTATTTGGATATATGCATCTTAAAATACTTAAGAATAAAAATCCAGAATTAATTATCAGTTTGGAAGAGAGTCATAGTGTCAGTTACAATGCAGAGAAATCTATATTCTCATACATATTTTAGAAAGACACTTAATAATATTCATAAAATTTGGGAAAGCACACACTATATTCACCTGTCATTTTGTTTGTTAAAAATAATCCTGCAGAATAATTATCACATGCACCACAAAATATATGAACAAGGGATATTAATTTCAGCATTGTTTGTAATAGAAAACTGTAACTAAAAAATATGGAATTTATTACTTCAATATTCATTACTTAGAGTGCCCTTCAAAAATAACATTATATAACTATATAAAAAAGAATGCTAATTCATTTAATGTGAAAAAATAAGAAAACATCAAATATAAAAAATTTAAATTTGTAAAAAGTATGCTAACAATGTATGCATACACTTTTTAGCTATGGGGTATTCCAAAACTATTGCTATTTTGAGAAGTAGAGCTGATTTTTCAGCATGAAAATCTATTAATTTATTCATTTAGATCCTTTTGTGTTGTTTGCCTTTACCATGCACAAAAGCTACTAGAATTATAAATATACATGAATAAATATATCTGTAAAAGTTTTCTCAGATTTTAGGTTATTGTCAGAATTGAAAAGAGAATATGATTTTTAAAAATATATTTGTTGAGAGTTAAGCTGTAACATACCCAACAATCTCTCTTCAGAGAAGTGGCAAGTCACTAGATTAATACCCTCTATTCTTCATACATCCTTGGGTAGGAAAATAGGTTATTATTTAGTTTGCTTATGTGTGAGGCAGCTAGATAGGGGAAGGGCCGGAAATAGAGGTGATTAATAAGCCATACTAATCAACATTTAAATAAAAACAGTGAAATGAGCCTTTGAACAAAGAATAAACTTTCTTAGGCAACACCAAATTTATCCCCTCCTGAAGGGGAATGAAGCCAGCTCCTACTAAGCTCATGAATTTTGATGAATTTCCAGTAAAATGAAGTTCTTCAGGTAACATAGAATGTAGCAGCACACTAGAAGTACTGCCATGTCCTACTAAATTCCTTAGTTTTGAGGAAATTATAAGACAAAATAACCAATTTCTTTCTAAGGTCCCAGCTTACTGTAAACACTGTGTGAAAGAACTGGGTTAGAGATCCTGAGTTCCAACCGATTATTTTTTTTTTAACTTCACAGAGCCACTCATGATAGATATCCATTAAATGATTAAACAATTCCTACACCCTGCTTCCCTATAAGTGACTCTCAATTGAGATGCTATATGATAACCCACTTGGTACCCTTCCTGGAAATCCAGGTTCTGTTTTTCCTCTTCCTATTTCTAATAAAAAACTCTGCTAACATCCCCCTTTGTTTTGTGACTTCATTCTTCCATGTTTGTGGAACCATGAACCTGGTACACTTGGTAACATCTGAAGGCTCATCCAGTAACTGAAGTTAATAGGAAGTGGAGTTTTTAATTGTCCTTTTCTTTTTGCAACATGTCTTTGTTAATCATGATTCAATTCAGGAGATAGAGATTTGTGCTGATTTTTACTGGATAGCCTTATAGCCTTATGCATTTTCTGTCATTTTCTTCATTGTAGAGTGTAGGAGGCAGCTGAAGCTGGAGATGGATCACACACATTGGACTAAAGCAAGGCCAGCCCGGAGAACACAGGGAGCCCAAATGAGCCACTTAAACAAGACTTTCCAGCTGGGAGAAGGCAAGGGGCCCAGACCAGCCAGGCAAACAAGTTGCTAGGCAGAGGGGTTGAAATTGACATCATCAGCCTGAGTGTATAAATAAATGTGCTACAATGGTTGAGTACTTTTTCGCCTATCAGGATCCCAGCTTTCTGTGTCTTGTCTTTATTTCTTTCCCTTCTTGCCACTCTCCCCAGCCCTCACCTGGGGAAGTTCAAGAGTCATGCAGATAGTGGCAGTAGAGTAGATTTGGAAAGCAATATGCCTTTATAAAAACAGAAGACTTCCTTGACTGTGTAAAAGTGACAAGGACAGCAGCTGTTCTCAAGTCTAGAGGAACAGGCTTCCCTGGGGTAATCTGGTCTAACCCTTCCACACTCCTTGATGCTAATGTCAAGCCTGCCGTGTCTTGGTTTCATTCCTGGGTTGTACCACTGCTGGTTCAGGGTCAATTTTAGGTCTTGATGCTCTTGTTCTCAGCCTTTCAACCCTGACAATGATGACTCTTGGGTAAATTGCTCTATTAACTCACTGCAACTCTAATAAGGAAAAAACCCCTTTCACTGTTAAAGACTCTTAACTTCAACTTTCTCCTGCCACATTTTTTTTCCCTTTTCTTGCTTTTGGAAGCATGTTATTACTAAAGACCAGACCGGCCCACTCTGAAAAGAATTTTAGGGTGTCTTCCTTTGCTTAGAGTAGGGCTGGGAACTAGGAAGTATCATTCCAACTTCCCCTTCCTTCCTTCAAGAATACTGCTCAGGTAGGGCCATCCCAGCATACACTACGAATCTAAAAACAGCATGTGCAGATGGCAGCTTTAATCGGAATAGGCATTAAGGGAGTCAGGAATTGTCTCACTTACCGTGATTTCTCTCTAGAATATGTCACCAGACCAGCAACCATTCTATACTCAGATAGCCTGAGAAAAGGCCTATAGCTAAATATGACCCAAGGGATCCCAAGAAAATGAGGAAGAGGATGCAGATGCTGGTAGAGCAAACAGCTCCATCCTGGCTACTTCTTTGAGCACAATCAGCTTGCTGCCACTGACACTGGATGAGGTCAAACCTAAGGGATCACTTAGGGGTACAGAATAAGCAGGGGATAGACAGGGACGCCTTCCCACTTCTTTTCAAAGTGGGGAAGAAACTGTGGTGGGCAGATATCCATACCAGGGCAAACTGGGGACTCAGCAATCCTTCTTCTCCTAGTTTTTGGAATGGACTTAATAGAATCCCTGACCTGAACATTTACCTAAAAAATAAAATAACTGCTAAAATTTGTATAAATTACAACACTGTATATTTAACAGTCTGTTCCTTTAGAGGGAACAGGTACATGTGGTTATTAAAACAGCAGTCTGGGCTATCGACTGTGGCTGTCAGACAAATGTGACTATCAAAACAAGAAATCTTGACAAGGCAAGTTTTAATTCTGCAGAAGGCATGGAGCACATTTTAGCATTAGGCAGCAAGCATGCAGAGATGTCGCAGAGAGCTCCTTTTATTTTCTAATGGGTGAGAAGCAGCTGACTTTCTCCCGATTGGCTGGTTTAAAGGTTCACAATCTGTCCCAACTCCAAAAGGAGACTCCAGGACCCCGAAATCCAGTAACAGTACTGTCACCTAGCTCAAAAGATAATAATCTATCAAATTATAGACCCAACAATGGAACCTTAGTCCAGCGATGGGATCAGAGCCATCCTGACTCAGTCACCTCTCAAAAGTCCCCCTCTGAACATTGCTACATTGAGGACCGTGTCTTGAACACATGAGCCTTTGGGGACTGTCTGGATCCAAATCGTAACATAGAGCCAAGATCAGCAAAGATGGGTTGTAGACTCACAATGTTTACAAATGTGTAAGTCAACCTGTGATTATCTGCACGATGACAGATTGGTGAACTACACAATTGTGTACCTCATTGAGGTTCTATAATTGATTGTTTTAAACCATTATTATTGATACATTACACATAAAGAATGAAAGAAAGAATACACATTAGAGCAAGTCAAACTTTTTCTTTCAGTTAGATGTTTTAAATTCTTGGCCCCAGGAACAACACAGAGAGAAGGAAATAAGTATGATGTTGTGCAGCACAGTGAAATGACTATAACTCACAGTAAACTGTTACATACTCTATGAAGGCCAGAAAGACTGAAGTTTGAAATACATAAAGAAGTGATATAAGGTGAGAAATGCTAATTTCCCTTACTTCCTTTCTGCACACCATACACATGTTGAATTATTACCAGGACCAGTTAATATGTAGAATGAACACAGGTTAAGAAAAAAGAAAAAAGAAACAAGATACAACTGAACTGCACTTATCTAAGAAAAAACATCTCTGCTTATTCTGATTTGGAAACTTGAGGGGAATTTTTTGACTGTTACTTTTATTCTAAGGTATTTATGACACAGTAATGTTTCTCACGATATTATCTAAGTAATTCGTTGACTCAAGCATAATATATCAACTAATCAATCCAATTCTCATTGTTACTTTAACTTTCTGTGTAGGCACTATGCTATCTTAATTTTGTTAGCATTGTTACAATTATCTTTTCATATATGTAAATATTAAAAAGGAGCTCATTGCAACATGCTATTTTGCTTTCAAATAGGAGTTTGTAAAAACCAAGGTATTCAATTAGCATACAGCACCCCATAGCCAGAAATACTGAAATCCTCAAGAAAATAAAAACCTGTAGTAATTGGTAGTAATGTCACAATTTGTCATCATTTGCATTTCTATATTTATTAAAGTTCTTTAAATTGATTCATATTGGGAGAGATAAATCTTACAAGTAGGATGCTGGTAATTTCATTGCTTAGGAAATCGTTTTAATCTAAATTACACACCAAGTTAATTCTATCTATTTTTATTTTTCTTAAATCATTTGAGCTACCATTTTATCGTTTTCTTCTAGTACAAGAATTTTAATAGAACTTAATAAATCTCTGCCACTGTGAAAAAATACTAACTAGTAATTAAGGAGTTACATCAAACATTAACTTGGGAATATATCTTTTAAGATGAAATAAGAATGAAAACTGAGGTTTTTCAGCAATGTAAAGTATTTTTGATTTTTCCATAGGGAAGTTCCTTTATTGTATCCTAGGCATATTCTCAGCAGTGAATTTCATATTATTACTAGACTCACGTTAGTAAAATTTGCTGAGAATAGACTTTACCAGTGATTTAAGAGAAAAATTCACTCCTTCGTTTAGAACATTAAAAGTCAGCTAAATTAGTTGAAACTCTCCTCACAACAAATTTCAATTTGGTGGTGGTATTAAATCAAATTTGCTGTCATTGTGTGGCAGTTAGGTCTTCAGGAGCACATCATTCTTATAAAGAAAATAATTTCATAACTGTTTTGAAATAATCAGACATCCAGGAGCTACGCAGGCTTGACAATGGCATTCTTGACTGTGTCCTTCTATAACATTCAACAGTGTGGCATCTTGCAGTGATGGTCTAAAATATGGGCTGATGGGGAGAGGGGGGCTAATAAAACTTTGGATAATAATAGTGTTTCCTACCCACTTTGTTATTTAAATTATCTAAATTTAATGTACAGTGTATGGTATTTTCAACAGGATAAATTCTCTTAGCCAATACTCAGTGACTGTTTGAATTCATATGTTGATAATAGGGCTATACTGAGACTCCAACTTTAAATAATAACTACTGACAATGATAGTAAATGAATGGTGCCACAGGGAGTACTCTCAAAATGGTTTGCTTTCTGGAATTTTAGTGTAAGTATTCTTTGAGTAACTGCTGACCAGCTAGTCCTTAGGATAACCTACTGAAGAACAACTGAAATTAGTATCAGATATATAACTGAGTCTCTTGACATTATTAATAATTCTTGCTGTTCTCTTAGATATCCAGTCTAATCGGCTAACCAGGTTTTGCCAGTTCTTCCTTGAAATAAAAGACAAATTCGTCACTTCTCCTCCACAGATACCACAACCTTATCTTTGTCTCTAAATAGCAGCAAATAGTAACTCCCTACTGTTGACCGTCTCTCGTCTTTCTCCCATTGTTCATTTCATTCTCTGAACCACCCAACAGAGAAGTGTTTTGTAAAAATAATGGTGTGCTCCTCATGAGGTTTAATAAATACCAGAAATCTATTAAAAGCATTTAGCAAGTTGATCAGGAAATAGTAAGCACTCCACAAATGTTGTCCATCCCCACCAACTGCCACCATCTTCATTAGTATCATCATACTCCACATGGAGAAACTAAGGTCTTAATAGACCACATTTTCCACAGTCAGATGGTTACTAAGAGTCAGCACCCAAAACCAGATCTATCTGATTCTGAGGCTCCTCCTCTAATGGCTTATTATATCACTTTACTTTGCTTTTTATTTCCATTAATAATTAAATATATTTAATTTCCATTAATAATTAAATATATTTAATGCAACTGATACTCTCAAGAAATGGTAAAAACGTGCAACATGTATTACTAACTTCCAAAGCTTACACTTATTAGGGACTATACCATGTAAATATGTGCACACTAAAATATAATGCAGACTACCATGGCAAACCTTTTCTATATATCAAGAACATAATAAATTTATACATTTAAATATCTATAATTAAAAGCAAGTAGAAACACA
Source organism: Cuniculus paca (assembly GCA_004365215.1). NCBI lineage: Eukaryota > Metazoa > Chordata > Mammalia > Rodentia > Cuniculidae > Cuniculus > Cuniculus paca. Next base: position 10,387 of record RJWT010003538.1, on the reverse strand, counting down.
TTATATGAGGATAAGCATAAATGTAGGAGCTCAGTGGGGAGATCTTCAAGTAGGGAATAAGCATGACTCTATGCAAGAGACAGCTTGCCCTTAGCGACATTTTTCTATCTCTCCAATGCCTACAGGTGTTTTGTCAGTTTCTCAATCATGAAAACTGTTTTCTATCATTACCATACTCATCATCCAAGTACCTACAATGGGGATTCTATGGTGTGTCAGACCAGATCCGGTCTCATGACTGCATAATGCTCCACCCCTTTCAGTAAGCTAAGTAATCCACTTGAGTTTCTGTTATCCTCTCTGGGAAATGAAAAAAAAAAAAGGTCTAACAAGACACTCTTCTTGCTTTAGCATTACTAGGAATTCTTAATTCATCAGTTGTATCTACTAAAGTCATTTGATCAAGATAAGTAGCAAACACAAAGTACAGAATAATTAGTGTTAGATATATATATATATATATATATATATATATATATATATACTTATATATGTATATACATATATTTGCATGAATAAGGCAAGTTCTCTAATTCTACTTGCAATGTTTGTGTTCTGTTGAATATAATTACAAACCTAAGGGATTTTAATAGTCAGAGCATTTCAGAAGGTGGCTCTATTTTCTCATTGAATTGTGCTATTTCATGCTTCCTCCTCCTTATATTCACTTTATAGCCAGCTCCTTACACCTCTAAGAGGTGTGAGCACTGTTATTGCTAGGAATTTCCTCACGTCATCCACTAGTGGGAAATGTTATCCTTTCTTATCCTAAGTAGACAAGATTTTATCCACGTATATCACAACTTTTCACCATAAAACTTTTACAACTTCTGCAAAAAAATTGATTGCATATATTTTAAAATTCTTAAGACTTTTATTGTTTATAGCATACAATTTAAAATTATGTATATATATATATATATATATATATCTTTAGATTTGGAATATTTCAATATTTATGACTTTCCTATAACAAGATTACAGGCACAAATTTAGGGATTATACTTTCTTGAATTGACTGTTCTTTGATTTTATATCTCACACACACCCTTTTATAACAGTACATATAGATCTATTTCATCCTTTATTTTAGCATATAAAATTTTAAATTCTGTGGTTTTAAATTATTCATTTTCAAAATTGTCTTTTGCCTGACCACATAACTTGAATTCCCACTCTTTCCTTACCTTCTTTTCTTAACTCATTAGTATTTGTGAGATATGTCAGGCAGGCGCTAACACCACTGAGCTAAATCCCCAGCCTTAAAAGTGGATTTTCATCTTAAAAACAATCCATGTTTTGTTTTCGTAGCAGTGGGGATTGAACCCAGGGCTTTGCCTATGTTAGGCAAGCACTCTGCCACTGAACTACAAAGCATAGCAGAGACAAAGCAGTGCAAGATGGCCATAACCATGCAGATGGCCTCAAGTCACCAATAGAAAGAAACACAGGCAGAGTGGGTCAGGAGACAGGATCCATCAATATGCTCTATACAAGAAACACATTTAACTAGAAAGAAAATTCATAGACTGAAAGTCAAAGGAGAGAGAACAATGCCCTAGGTGACAGGGAGCCAGAAAAAACAGTAGGGGTAACTTACCCATTAACTGCAGAGTGGATAAGAAAGACATGGCCTTTTATGTGGTGGAAACCTACTGAGCTGTACAGGAATATAACCTCAAGGCTCTTGTAGGTGGTTGGAGGCAACCTGAGATCATGCTCATGGATGAAATGGTTCAGAGTCACACGGGTGAATTTTGTGTTGTCTCCCTAGTATAACAAACTAAAGGAGTTAGTGGGATCCAAAATGCACAATAAATATTGTGAAAGTGAAAGGGGAGGAATTATCTAAAAAGGGAAGGAAATGACCACTGTTAATCTATTACCATGATTTGAAACCCATATTTTCTTCATTGTTCCATTTAGTTTGGTTTTATTCTGTTTTGTTTTGTTTGATTTTATTATACTTGATGGCATGGACAGCTATTTCAAAGATAACAAAATATATAATTGCAGCTATTGAGGATGTCCAGTTACCTTCTTTCAAAGCCCTGTATTGCTTTCATTGTTTCGTTTTGATTGATTTTACTCTAGTCTGTGATTGTATTATGTCTGAAGATATAGGCCACTACTCTGAAGATAACAAGAAGCATTATGGTAGCCACTGTTGTTTTACTATTATCTTGAAGTTCTCTATTACTTTCATTTTTTTTTTACTGGTTTTATTCTGTTCTATTTTGTTTGATTTTATTTATGCCTGATAGTATGGGCAGTTATTGTGAAGATAACAAGAGGCATTATGGTAGCCATTATTGATTCCCTTTTGCCTTGTTTTGAAGTCATGTACCATGTTCATTGTTTTGTTGTGATTGACTCTACTCTTTTATTTTGCTTGGTTATATTCTCTTCAAAAAAAAAAAGATGTGTCTAAGTGTGTGAGTGTCATGAATTGTGTTCACTGAACAGATGAATAGATTTTAATTTCCTTCTCTCCCTTCCTCTTTCTCTCTCCTCTCTCTTTCTTCCTTCCTGCCTTCCTCTGTTCCTTCCTTTCTTTCTTCCCCCCTCCTCCCTTCTTCCCTTCCTCCCTTCTTTCCTTCCCCTTCCCTTACTTCCTCCCTTCCTTCCTTCCTTCCCCCCTCCCTCCCTTCCTTCCCTCCTTCCTTCCTTCCTTCCTTCCTTCCTTCCTTCCTTCCTCTCTTTTGCAACACTAGAGATTGCATACAGGACCATTCCATTAGTTGTATCCCCAGGCCATCTTCATTTTAAATTTTAAAATAGGCTGTCTTTTGCTGGGCCGCTAAATTGCCCAAGCTGAGTCTTAACTTGCAATCTTCCTGCCTCAACCTCTCAGAGTTCTGGGATTATAGGTATGCACAAACATGCCCACCTGAAATTTTATTTTTCATATGATTTTAATTGAAAGTGGTTTGCATATGATTGCCCCCCCTTTTTGAATATAATGTTTCAAGTAAATGTATATATTAACCTTACTTTGCAGAACATGTATGTATACATAAAACATGTATATATTGCCTTAGTTACTTTTCTCATTGCTGGGACAAAATATACAACAGCACAGATAAAAGGAGTAGAAGTTTATTTCACTTCACAGTTTGTAGAGGTTTCAGTTCATAGTCGGCTGGCTCCAACGCAGAACAGCACAGCAGAGGAGCATCACAGAGGAGAAATAGTCCCTGTCATGGCAAGGCAGACAGAAAGCAACAATTGCCAAGCAACAACAGCAGCAGAAGCCTTTTTTCTATCCCTTTATATCCCATTCAGGCTGCATGCCAACTAATTGATGCCACCAGCACCCAGGATGGGGCTTCCATTACCCACACTCTTAATCCCAGCATCACACCCTTATTCCTAACATCACACCCTTAACCCACATTCACACACTCTAGATCCAGCCCCCTTCTAAACTCCCCACCTACAAGCCCATGAGTCTTTGGGGAGACATCACAATACAACTCATAATGTACATATATAATCACTACAGAAATAGCATGAATAATACTTTCTTCTCTCAGGTCACCTTACTATATTACTAGTTACCTTCCATTTCTTCATTTAATAATTATGCTTTGCATTCTTTAAATGTAACAAGTTGTTAAAAGGTCTTAATGATTTCAGAAAGTTGACACTGCAAAGGAAATATATTATCAGAGCCTTTGAAAAATATTAATATCTAAAGAAAAGTAATCATGCATATTTCCTTATCTCTGTTTTATATCATGAAAAATGCCAATGTATTATTTCAATAGTTCTAGATAAGAATCTTTGCAATAAAAAATCAGGATCATTTTGATAACGACCTTAAAGTTGTAGACCTTAAAATTCTTCAAAATAATTGCTTAGTAAGAAAGGGGAATACAGTATGATATCCAAATACTTGGGAATTTTTCAGAATAATTTCAAAATTCTTCAGATACCTCAACTTTAATAGTTTTCTTTAAGAGAAAAATTCTAAATAATTGTTGCTTATACTATCACATTCTGAAAGTTTATTTTCCTTCCTATCCTTTATCCTTTATATATCAGATAATGCTACTACACTGCTCATGTATTTAAAACATGGGAAGCTGAGATTAATCTAAACTGGGTCTATTTGTTCCTTTCTCACATTGTAATATAGATCATCTACAACCTATTTCCTGGCCCTGTCTTCTCTCCAACTTCACCACCACTATCTTATACCAGATCTATTGGGTCCTACTAACTTCTTCCATTCCTGTAATCAGTCCTTCCCTCCAGTGTCCTTACTCTTTCCAGGGTGCTTCCCACCGGTTTATTCTCCCACCGACTTCTAGACTATGTAACCTAAAATCTACATCTCATCACAGCTCTCCTTGGTGGTGGAGATGCACCACACATATATCAGCTGATACACACGGCCTTTCCTGATGCGGCCCATCCATTAATTTTACTCAAACTCTCCACTGCTTTTCTCTCACTGTTCATGCTCCAGAAATTCAGTAATATATCCCCAAACATAGCATTCTTTTTCTGCCTCTTTTGAAGTTTTCTACATGCAATTTCCTCTGCCTGGAATATCTTTCTTCCTTTGTCATCATGGAGACCTTCAAAAAACTATCAAAGGTCATTTAATCTCTTTTACTTTTCCTTTGACACATATAAACCAAAATAAATTAGTGATTTGCTGCAATGTAAACTGACATCTATTTCTGCATTAATTGCTCTGTATTGCACTTGTTTATTGTGCTGTACTTCCATACTTGATTGTCAGCTGTGAGCACAGGGAGATGAAAATGATACCTTGTTCTTCACTGCATTACCAAAGTATGAGCAAGTAATTGGCATAAAGAAAGGCCCTGAGACATGATAAATTATATTCACTATCAAAACAAAGTAGTATATTTGGGATGATGTGATTCATTTGCCAATCAAGTGTAAACAGTTTCAATTCAGACAGCCTTCAAATTTTTCTTATGCACAAAGATATTCTCACATCATTCTTTCTATACAATGCGTTTAAGTAAAGGCGATTACTTTAACAGCATCAATGTGTATACCTTGGTCTGATAAATTGCTGATATTTTTTGCCTAATAAACAGAACAGTAGCACACAGATGATGTTTTTCTAGCTACAAGCAAAAGTACATATAATTTACAATTCTTGATTTTTACTCAAATCATTGTGTATTAGAAATAGTGTGTTTACAATCTGACTGCAAAGCAAATGCATTGAGTATAAAACTTCATTCTTAACAGCAGCAATTCAAGATAGCCCAGAAGTAGGAATGAGGTGAGGGAACAGTGAAGGAGGAGAAAGGAGCAATTTTAATATAGCTGGTGACAAATTCACATCCTAATTATTTCAAAATGGACGGCAGAGGGACAATGAATCAATTACACAATTGGCATTTGTTTAAAAGCAAAGAAAACCCTGCTTATTTCTTTCTAGTTCCCTTGGTTAGATTAATTGTATAAAGTCAGGAATGTACTTTAAACTATTTAAAGAAAGTGGCCCATGTGTATGCAAGTTCTTGTTAAGTTTTAAAACATCAAAACCACTATACAAGCTACAGTATAAAATTTAACTACTGCACAAAACTATCAGGTTGCAAATTTATTACATTTTATAAAAAGTCCCACAGTTTCAACTATGCTATTACACCTAGTGTTCATTTTTCCAATGTTTGCCAAACCTACAAGATAACTCCACATCTCCAGGACTGCAAATGCTTTTATAGCATGAGCTCCCTCAGATTGGTTATGAAGCCAGTTCCATCATCCTTAGCTGTGAGCTTCAGCCATGCAAAGGACAAGTAGCATGTTTACCCTTAGGAAAAATAATTCACTGTAGAAATAAAGGCAGGAAGGTCACCCAATGCTCTGGATCTTGAATATGTTAGTAGAAATGCTAAATTTTATGTCCTCCACTGTTCTCTAATAAAAACTGAGTAAAATGACCAATTTATAATTATTATATACTTGCAACAAACTTTATGAATTAAAGAAAATTTAAAGTTCATATTAAGTGACATCCCTAGACAATTGATTAGGAGAAGGAGAAAATATGTCCTTAATCAGAAATCTAATAAGCAAGATGAAACATATTCAAAGGCATATTTAAATGAGACAACCTAATGCTCACATTAAAATATTTTGACATAAGGTCAGAGAAAAATTTAGGATCACATATACTGCATTATGAACCACTACTGATTCTTTCTTTCTTTCTTTCTTTCTTTCTTTCTTTCTTTCTTTCTTTCTTTCTTCCTTTCCATTAATTAAAGGACATATTACAGTTGTCTCCTCTTTTGTCCTGGCTTACTTAAAATAGTCAAAAATTGAATGTAAATAAAAGCCAATGGGTGAGGACTAAGTAGTACATAGATATACAACTTATGGTACACATATACATATATTTGAATTCTACTCAGTAATAAAATTTATAAACATAAATAGACAAAATGAAAAGCTTGATACATGAAGCAACAAAAGTGAACCTCAGGAGAGAACTTGGGATATAAAAATATATTCAAAGAAATACTGAATGAACATTTCCCCAATATCATGAAAACGTCCAGACTGCAGATCTGAAAAGTTTGTATTATTACATGCAGGAGTACATGAAGCAAACCATACCTTAGCATCACAAATTGGGCAGCATGGAAAACTGACCAATACATTAGTGAGAAGAAAACCTCTAACGTACAGTAAGTCCTCAATTTACAATCATTCGCGTTGTGAACGTTCACCAATATGAATGGACCTCCCATTTGATTTTTTTACAATGTATATTTGTGTCAAAGGTGTATAAGACTCACTTTGTCAGACTTAGAAACAAATCCGACTTTCAAACATTCTGCTGAAATGGAACTCGTTCATAAATTGGGGACTTACTTATCCAGCTTAAAATTGTACAAGTGTATACATGGTTGCCTATGTGAAATAGCAAAGATAAACACTACACACATTTCTTATAAACCAGGCAGATATGAATGCAACAGTTTGATGACTTAAAAATATTAAAAGTCTTTTCACCTAAAGTTTTAGATCCAATGAAATTGTCCTTCAGAAATGAAGACGTGATTATATTTAAACACAAAACACATGGAGTTTATTGCTGGTAGACTAGCAATATAAGAAAGCTTCACAGTCTAAAATGAAACTATTATGCATAGAAACTGAAAAGAGTTGAAATTTCTAGGAGTGCTATGATCATAAATGTTAAAGGTTATATTTAAAGTGTTTAACAAGCCAGAAAGGAAGAATAAGCTCTATCTCTCCAAGACTCTTTTCAATGGTTCTAATATTTATCTTTCTAGAGTGTTTTTCTTCAGCTGACACATTTACTTGGAAAGAAACTTTAAACTCTATTGAGTAAGGCTTTAACAAACTTCTTCAAATTCTTTAGTGTTCTACAATTATTAACTTCCATAACTGAATGGTGAAAGATGAAATAAGGTGTATCGTTTTAAATAACTCTACATATACCTATTATATCCAGAATCTACTAAGAAAGTATACAAAATTGAAAAAAGAAAACTTTGTTTTTATTTAGTTTTTAGGACTCTTGATACACATTTAAGGCAATGGTATTGAAATGGCCCAAATTGTGTCTATGAAATTTCCACAGAAATTGAAAATCTCTATAAGAAATATTTCAAAGTCAGGACCCAGTCTATCATAAATGAAGCATATAAAATGCTGTCAGCACATATAATAATATACTATTCCTAATCAGAACACATATTATATGTTGTTGTGCAATTAATCATTTTCTTTTTTTTTTTATCTATTTTGAAGAGAATACAACCAAACAAAATAGAATAGAAACAATCACAACAAAACAATGAACATGGTACATGACTTCAGAACAAGGTAAAAGGAAATCAATAATGGTTACCATAATGCCTCTTGTTATCTTCACAATAACTGCCCATACCATCAGGCATAAATAAAATCAAACAAAATAGAACAGAATAAAACCAGCAAAAGAAAAAAATGAAAGCAATACAGAAATTCATGATACTAATAAAACATCAGTGGCTACAATAATGCTACTTGTTATGTTCAGAATACTTGCCTACACCTTTAGACATAATACAATCAACACAGAATAGAGTAAAATCAATCAAAACAAAACAAGGAAAGAAATACAGGGCTTTGAAACAAGATAATTGGAAATCCTCAATGGCTGCAATTATATATTTTGTTATCTTTGAAATAGCTGTCCATGCCATCAAGTATAATAAAATCAAACAAAACAGAATAAAACAAAACTAATCAGAACACTGAAAACAATAAGGGTTTCAAGTCATGATAATAGATTAACAGTGGTCATTTCCTTCCCTTTTTATATAACTCCTCCCTTTCACTTTCCCAATATGCATTGTGCATTTTGGATCCCACTAATACTGTTAGGTTGTTATACTAGGGAGACAACATGAAATTCACCCATGTGACTCTGAACCATTTCATCCATGAGCATGACCTCAGGTTGCCTCCGTCTACCTACAAGAGCCTTGAGGTTATCTTCCTTTGTAGCTGAGGATGTTTCCATTGTATAAAATGCCATGTCTTTCTTATCCATTGTGCAGTTGATGGGCAAGCTACCCCTACTTTTTTTTTCTGGTTCGCTCTCACACAGGGCATTGTTCTCTCTCCTTTGACTTTCAGTCTATGAATTTTCTTTCTAATTAAATGTGTTTCTTGTATAGAGCATCTGATCCACTCTGCCTGTTTCTTTCTATTGGTGCATCGAGACCATCTACATTAATAGTTATGACCCTCTTGCACTGCGTTATCTCTGCCATGCTATTTTCCTGTCATTAGCTCCCTACTTTTCCTCTCCATTCAATCGACTTCCCCCACTTGATGGCCCCCTCTGCCATTGTTCCTGGGACCATGTCCATTTTTATCTCTCTCTAGAATGTCCTTCAGTATTCTTTGTAGGGTTTGTTTGGTGGTCATGAATTCCTTGAGCTGTTCTGTTATGGAAGTATCTTGTTTCTCCATTAATTTTGAAAGAAAGTTTTGCAGGGTACATCAGTCTGGGTTGGAAGTTGCTTTCTTTCAGAACTTGCAGTACTTCACGCCAGCCTCTTCTTGACTTGGTGGTTTGTGTTGAGAAGTCTGCTGTGATTCTGATGGGTTTTCCTTTATAGGTGATCTGTTTCTTTTCTCTAACAGCTTTTAATATTCTGTTCTTGAGTTGACTTTCTGGGATCTTGATTATTATATGTCTGGGTGTAGATTTGTTTTGGTTCTGGCTAGCTGGAGTTCTATATGCCTCACTTATTTGAATGTCACTTCCTTTGACCATGCATGAGAAGTTCTCTGAAATTATTTCTGTAAATAGGGTCCTGATTTCATTTGTCTTGACCCCTGCTTTTTCACTCACATCTTTAATTCTTAAGTTATGTTTCTTGGAGTTGTCTTGCAGCTGTTGAATTATTACTTCCTGGTTCCTTGCTATTTTTAAGAGATCTTTCCTTTCACAATCACAAGCAGCAAACCTGTCTTCAAGGTTTGCAAGTCTATCTTCCATTTCTTTCAAATGTTTTTGCCAGCTTTTAGTGGAGTTTTTAATTTCCTAGATATCTTTTTGAATCTGCTTCATGCATTCTAAATCTCTTACATTGTTCATTCATGGTTTCCCTCATTTTCCTGTGCTCCTCTTTTTCTTTATCTATGTCTTCTTTAGAGGTGCTTAGCAATTCTTTTATTATGTTTTTCACTTCTTCTTTTACCTGGGATAGCATTTCTGTTCTAATTTCTTTTATAGCCTCATGAAGTTGTTTGTTTACTTCAGTTGACATTGCTTCAGACATTTCAGGTGTGTGACTCCTGATCTCTTCCATGTTTACCTCTCCTGGTCTTGTGCTGCTTGGGTTGGATGCCAGAGACTGCCTTTCCCTTTTTTTTCTTTACATATTCCTTGGTTCTTCCAAAAGTGTGAGTAGTGGGGTCCCAGGCACTTCTGGCATTGGCTACAATTTCTCTAAAGTGACACTGTTTGGTTTTTCTAGCCAGCACTGGCTATGGGTATCTGACAGTGGGCAGCTCTCCTTCTGGAGTGAGCTGGGTACCAGCCACAAGGGCCCTTGGAGTTGGCACAGTGGCAAAGTCAAACAGGTTCTGCAGACCTAAGCTGGCTGGGAAGCTATGTAATGTTCTCTGGAACAAGCACAGGAACAGGACTCAGTTCAAGCAGCTTCTGCAAGTCCACACCCAACCTGGAGCTGATGGGAAAAGCCAGCAGCAATCCTGACCCTGGGCTTATCCTGCCTGACTCCAATATGGTTCCCGGCCAATCTCTCTCCCACTGGAGGACTGAGTCCTTTGCCCTCACTGCCAGCCAGTGGAGACCTCTGCATCTGCTGCTCTCCTCCACTGCTGTGCCTATCTG
>RJWT010003537.1:23368-36281 GCA_004365215.1 Cuniculus paca | reverse complement strand
AATTGCACACCAACAGTTGACATTTATGAATTACTATCTATCAGATACAGTTCCAAGCACTGTCTATGGGAAAAAATCTCACTTATTCCTCACAGCATTCAAATGTAATACCTATGTATAACTAGTTATCACCATTTAATAGTTGAACAGTAGGAGATACAGGGAGGTAAGTAACCTTCTTGTAGATGATAAGGGGCAGGGACAGCATTTACACTTAACTATTTGGTTTAGATCCCACACACATAACTGCCCTACTCTGCTGTTTCTTATATTAACTATCTTACTGGTCAGGCTTCCCAGTAAAAACCTTACTGAGCTTCTGGTTGAAGATTCTAGTGTAAACCTGGGTGCAACCCTCAGATACCACCTTCTCCCTTCTCATTGCCTTGAGTCTCTGCCTGTACCCTAGGTCTTCCTCTGAGGGATTACACTTTCAGAAACTTCACCTGCCCAGTCCTTCAGTCCATCTTGTACCATCCCACTGAGATAATGACCTTCATTTTAAAAAAAAAGGAAAGGTTAATTTTATCAGCTATCAATACATGTGTGTAATGGCTTCATAGGATAACTCTAAGAGAGTATTTTCATTTCAGAAGATTTTGTTAACTCAGATGAATCATACAGGAGAGAATAGTGTTGCTATTTAGTTGCTTATGTGATGCTGTGGTATAATAAGCACAGCTTTTAGTCAGAAAAATTTGAAATTCCAACTCAGTCAATATTAGCAGTGTACTTAATAGTCTAAGTCTTTGGTTTCTCACTTACTTTTTAAAAAGTGATAATTCTTCAAGAAGTGTTGCCACAATTAAATAAGATGTCGGTATCTATTGCCTAACATACTGCCTGCACATGATAAGCATTCACTAAATGTCAGTCCATACCCTATTTTCCTAGCATTTTTTGGAACACCAGAAACATGGGACTAATCCCTGACATAGACTGACGTCATCTGACCAGGGAAACCAGTTTGACAAGTCTTCTAGTTGTTAATAAAGGCAGACATTCTGCTGCCTCCTTGGTAGTCTGCCATCTAATCATGTGCTTCTTGGAAAATGAGTGAGTCAGCCTCTGGAAGTCTGGTGCAACCAGTGTCATAACTGTATCTTCACTAGAGACCAGCATTCACCATGTTGCTGTTATATTATAGAATATGCCTTAGGGGAGAAAAAGTAGCATCTATTCCCTACTCATCACGTGGTTCATGGTTGAGACTCCTACAACAGAAGATAGATTAATAATAGAAAAATATACAAATTTACTTCATATGAGGTGTATGTAATAATATAAGTACAAAGCCTTCAGAAATGATGACCACCCCCCCAAAAAAAACACACCCAAGGAAAGATTTATTTTTAATGAACAGTAGTACAGAGGTATGATCAAAGGACAGAAGGCATGATCTAATAGTAATGAACTGGATAAGGTGTTGATTAGCAATGCCTATTTGCTCAGATTCTACTTGGCCCTTGGGTATGTTGTAGGACATCTCTGATATAAAGTTTTTATGGTCTACTTTTGGAAGACATAGATCATAAAATTAGCTTATGGCCCATTTCATGTAAGAAAGACAGGAGAAATTACAAGAGGAACCATCCTGTTTCTGAGGTACTCTCAGTTTTCTTCAGTTAAAAACATTCAGTAGGCTAAGGTATCATATTTTGGGCTAGCATGTCCAGTACCCTGTTAGTGCCAAGATGGCATATTTCACTTTTAAAACAGGTTCATCAGTGTTGCCTACAAACTTATCCACTCACTCAACAGCAAATGTTCACCAAGGACTATGTGCCAAAGTACTAAGCCTTGAGGAATGCAAAAAGCAAAGGTAGCCAATGCACTGCCATGTACTATTCAGTAGCAGAGGTTAAAGCAAAATAGAGAACAAAAAAGAGGTGTTTCCCTCTGAAGGTACACGCATGCATGCACATATACTCACAAAGCACAAAATCATACTCAAGGAAAAATGATTATCATCCATGCTGTCATCCATTTATTCACTTTATGTTTTATCAAGCACTTACTTTAATATCAACACTGGGGAAATAGCACAGACAATAAGACAAGCTAACTTCTTCTCTCACTAGACAGAGCAGGGAAGATGGACAATGAGAATTAAATAAGTAGCATAATTCCAACTACTAAAAAATGCTATAAATGAGGCACTGTGATAGCAATTGACTATGCTTGTGCACTCCTTTGGCCAGCTGAAGTCTTCTTTGTGAGGATAGTATTTAGCTGAGACCTGAAAACATGAAATGGAGCCTGTCATGCAGAGCTGGGGAAAAGACTGTTCTGATAGATGGAATAGCATGCCCAAAAGTTACAGCAGGACCTATTGATGACTTCAAAGAACAGGGAGAAAGTTAATGTGACTTGTGCATGGTCAACAGATAGAGGTAGAATAAGGGACAACCAGAGGCCAAACTAGGCAGGAATCAGTAAGCTATGGAAGGAAGTTAGGACTTTATTCAAAGAGTAATAGGAAAATATTGGAGAGTTTCAGTAGAAGAATTGTATAACATGATTTATGTTTTAAATGACAAAGAATATTTACATAATCACAATTTAACAAAGGTAAAGTCATGAAGAACAATTACTTTACCATATCATTACCATAACATAAATATGCTGATGGGAAATTTCAAATAACTACAATATAAAATATGCTAATTCTATCAAGAAGGACCGTTTCAGCAGCATTAGGTTAAATGCAATAATTCAGAAATCACTTAGGAATTTTTCAGTGACTGAAGGGTCCCTAATGACTATTATTACTACTCAGGTTCAGTGAAAAGATATCCTTCAATAAATTGTGACCAAGAAGATTCCAGGCAAAGTAACCTCTATTTGAAATTGATATTCTTCAAGACTATTTTCTACAAAACAGGCATGTTTGTACTGGAAACTTTCTAGCTCATCAAGCTGTGATTTGTGATCTGCACAGCTAGGAGGAAGCCAGAGGCTCTTCTGTGGCTTCCATTCATGAAAAGCTGAGCAGATTAACTGGGAAGATGCAGGTGGAACCAATATAGTACTTGGCAAGTGCTCAAGGAATCTTAGCTCACCCCCTTTATGGGGTTGAGTTCTGTACATGGACAGGGACATCAAGAGGCCACTTTCCTTCAAAGATCCTCCAAGTGATCCTCACACTCCTGGGCTTCTCATCACAAATTTCTCCTGCTGTCCCTGGAACTTTATTACAAGACAAATGTTTTATTTTGGAGGAGTACCCTAGTGATATCATTGTCTGTCATGAGTGCTTTCCTGGGTTGGTTTGTTAAATTACCTGGCTACTACCTAAACGAGTCCATATCATTTTTTTTTCTTAAGTCAGGGATGAAGTTTGAGAAGTTCAAAATAAGGATTTAAAACACTATGTCCAAGCTGGGTGTAGTGGTGCATGTGTGTATTCTTAGCTACTCTGAAGGCTGAGGAAGGAATATCACAAGTTCATGACCAGTCTGGAAAAGTTAACGAGATTCTGTCTCAAAATGAAAACATAAAATAAAGTAAAACAAGCTGGGGGTATAGCTCAGTGGTAAAGCACTTGCCTTGCATTCAGAAGATCCCAGGTTCAGTTCCCAGCACTGAAAAAAAAAATGCCATGCCCTAAAATAAACCCAGTAGTGCATTCAGACTGAATAATAAGTGATCAAGCCATGAAAAGGTATGTAGGAAACTTAAAAGCATATTACTAAGTAAAGAAGTCAATCTGCTAAGTTTATCTACTACATGATTCAGGTAGATGTGATATGTACAAGATGAATTAGTTCCCCAAGATGAATGTAATTATGATGTATTACAAACACACACCAATAAAATAGATAGATGAAAGTAAAATTTTAAAAAAATTCAAAATTATGGAGACAGGAAAATGATCAGTGATTATGAGGGACTGAAAATTAAGGAGAGGAGCAATTAGAGCACAAAGGAGTCTTAGACAGTGAAATTCTTCTGTGTGACTTTATAATGCTAGATATACGCATGCGAGTATCTATTTGTCAAAACCCATAAAATATGCAACACCAAGAAACCCAATGCAAATATGGACTTGGGGTGATTATCATGGGCCACTGTAAGTTCATCATTTATAAGAAATGTACCACTGTAGGGCAGGGTGTTGAGGATAGGGAGATTACACCTGTTTAGAGCAAGGGAGGACATCGCAGAACTCTACTTGTCAACTTCATTGTAAACCTAAAACTAATCTTAAAAAGTCTTTTTTAAATTAATTAATACAAGGAAGAATTGTAAAATACATTAAAGGTGGTGCATATTTATATGCAGAGACTCAGTGAGAGCAATCAGGAGTAGCACAGTGGGGATGGCCAGAGGATCGAGAGTAGCCAGAGAAGAGACTGCTGAGCATGCCCCACAATTTCTCCTGGCCATTGCACTGTGTGGGGGATGTGGAGAGCACTGCTACCAGCCTTCCTGGAAATACGTATACTAATGGGAACAATCAACCCAAGCATAACAATAATACTAGGGATGCTTTTTGAACTGCCCTTCTGAGGCACTGGTGCCATGGATTCTTCTAGTCGATTTAATTCAGAGTAGTCCGGTATAGTGAGGGCCCTGGAAGTAGACCCACAGACACAAATCCTACTTTGCTACTCACTGGCTGTGTGACTGTGTCTGGCAAGTGATTTAACCACTTTGGGCTCTCATTTCCTTGCCTACAAAATAAATAGCACCTATGTCTCAGGGTTTATGGGATTGTATTAAATGAGATAATTTATGTAAAGTACCTAGTATAGTGTCTGGCATTTGGTAAACTTTCACTCAAACTCTGTGACTCTTTATATTGTCATTACTAAAAGTCTAACAGTGCTTAAAGTACTCTAAGTCCCACAAAATGTGTGTTCAGTGAAACATTAATAATAGCATTTCAAATAACTCCTGGTAGTGCCAGTGTTAATACCTGCTGTCCATGCCACAGTAAGCAGGTCCATTCATATTTCTAAGGGCAGTGGTAGCCAGGAGCAAGCCATATCCTCTTCTAACAAGATACAACTGCATTTTGGTATGATGTTCCTACTCTGACTCTTATTTACATCTATAAGTTTCATGAGCCAGACAAGACATAAAATTCTGGCTATTAAATTTTGTATTCACATAGAAAGAATATTTTTAAACAGGATCTTTTTCTGTAAACAGTAACTTTTTAGTAACTTTGAAGGAAAATCCTCATGTGAATTATAGCATGTCATTCCATTTTATGTATTCAATACAAAAAATCCTTTAACAAATGCTGAAAATATCTATTTCCAAACTCAACCAGAACCCAGAACCAAGCAATAAGCTAACTTGTGTGACTCTGTGCTCCTACACTTCTACTGGTAACTATAGAAAGAGGAGGAGAGAAATGATGGGTAGGAAGATAAATTAACAAGTAGATGATATTTTATTTTTTAAAAAAGAAATTTTTGTACAGATTATGGTGCCTTTTGATTTTGTTAGAAGTTGAGAACAAGTATATAGTTCAGCAGTAAGAATCTGTTGTGATTCTCCTTTTAAAAATCTAGAATTAAATTATATGCCAAATAATAGTAGTGTGTAGATTTAGTAATTCTTTGTCTTCTGAGAGTTCTTATTCATAACTCATTACTTTTATTTTTGCAATGTGCTTCGATATAAGACCTGATACTCAGAGTTAAGTCAAAAGTGGCTTGTTTCCTATGCAATGTCTTCTATTAGCACTCTTTGCCAAGTCTTGTTCAGACTGATACTAAAATAAAGCTTGTTTTTTATGGATACACATCAAGGACTGGAGTGCAGAAGATGCCTAATCACATACTGGGATGTGGAAGGAAGCCAGCATGAGACTGTAAAAATGCTGGCAATTATCGTTCAAGTGAATTGTTCAGCCCACCACATGATCAGGAGTTGAATGTTTCCCTGTTACTATTTCCACAGAGACGGAAACTGACGCAAGGAAGGAGTCTGAACAGTCAACTCCCCAGCTAGCCAACTCTACACTGTGAGTCATTCCAGGACAGGGACCTCATTCTCCACTTGTTGGGTCTCCAGCACCTGGCACTTGCTAAATTCTGAAGAATGTTGAATGGATGGGTCAGTGAATTAATTAATTAATGGGTGATCATATTTCTCAGCATTCTTATTTTAGAAATCCAGTCTCTAAGTAGAGCACTGAGGAATAGAATGTGGATCTGGAGGTTGTTATGCAAAGGCAAATAGCCAAACAGTGTTTATTAGGGAAAATTTATAGACAGCAGGGTAATAGTGGGTGTGAGGGTCCCCATTATCCTTGGCACATTTTAGGCTAGGTTTGTGCATAAAATTCCAGCAGGTCTGGACATCAGACTCTAGGAGAGGTTTCTGCCCCTTGGACTGTGAGGCATTAAAACTGTCTGATTAGAAAAGCATCAGCCCTACCCCTGGTGTGATCAGAGACTAAGACAAAACAGCATCATGGTGTGGCTGAACCTTGGTTCCAGCTCTCTCCTGGCCACTCTTCAATCATGACTGAGGAGAGAATTAGCCTCTCTCCTCCTACAAGATAGGGTCCAAGACTCGCAGTTCTAGCTACATAGCATGACAAGCCAGTGTCAGGATTCAGCACATCCATGTGCATCTTTGGAAACCAACAGTGCCTCCTGTGGAAGGATCTGAGAAGAGAGGCTTAGGTCCAAGCCCTGTCAACTACCAAAATTGTTTGTCCTAAGCACAAATTTTGAGCTAGGCTATAACCATTCTTTATGGAGCTTTGCAAGACATCAACTCTTTTCTTGGGAGACCAGCCTATAGGACAGCTCTGTTAAATATGTTAACTCTGACCTCTTCATGGTGATCTAGTAGGCACAAATTGGGCCATTCTGAGTAGTCCTGCTGTCCAGGACCTACTTGTGGCAAAACTAAGTTTCCTGCCTCCATACGATGACTTTGATCTCCTTAAGGCACCTGTAACCTTTTACTGCCATATTACTCTCTATCCATTCCCAAACAGGCCACCCTGCCCAGACCCCTCAAACTGCCCCAGACCCAGTACTCCTTGATGTTATGATTGCCCCACTCTAGGTCAATCACCTGTTATATACCTAGTCCTGCCCTAATCATACCACTTTGGCATTTTCTTCTTGATTTCAAAGAGTCTGCCCTTGAATCCAGTGAAAGGGGAAGATTATTTTGATTCTTGTGTCTCATGTGACTTTTGAAGGATATTAGTTTTTATTCTGGCTCAGGTTCAAAATGGACTAATGAGACAAAAAAATTATCAGGTGAGAGTTAAAAATCTGTGAAAGAAAAAAGAAACGATGGATAGAGAAGGGAAAGGACAAGTGAAAGAGAAAATGCAGATAAAAGAGAAGGGGGCAGAAAACCTGATAGGAAAAGGAAGCAGAAATGGTTTCTTTCATTTTTTTCACAAGTTGGTATTTCCCTCATATTTTCATCAAGATGGAAGTAACATCTTAGTTGGGCTTAAGTCTCCATAGTCCCTAGCATGGTGGTCCAAAAGATGTTTGCTGAGTGGTCCAAACAAGAAAACTAAGGTAGTATGTGATAATGAACTCAGGGGAATGTGTCATTGACACTAATCCCATCCTAACTGTATGTCATCTGGTTAGCCTCACTTTGTAAGCAAACGAAATAAAGAATAAATTAAAATAGTCACTCCAGTGGCAATGTCCGTGAGAATAATACCTCTCTTGGGGGAATTTTTTTCCTCAATATCCAGATTCTGTTTCTGTGTCATAGCAGAGAAGCTGGAAACCTAAGAAAGCAGAGTGAATCAACATTGGCTGCACAGAGGCCAATGGCAAACTCAAGACAGAAACTAGTATTTTCCAACTCTCGGGGTAAGAGTGTGAGGAGAAACTAAACCCTGTAGAATGTTCTGTCCCAGAGAAGACACTAATTAAATACAAGATTTAGATGAATTAATAACATATAAAATGTAAGGAAAGTAAAAATAAATTGCAGATTACTCGAAGCTGAAATAGGATCATGACAACGAATCCTTAATCTGTTTGCTATTAGGGTGGAGAACAAGATCACATTCTGCTCTTCTGGAATTCAGACACACTTTCTGGTATTTAAAGGAATACAAGAAAAACTCACACAGGCTGAGCTGGGTCTCCTTGTAATGCAAATACCTTGCCAATGGGGAAAAAAATTACTAAAAGATGGTGAGTTTGTCTTCTGACAATATTTCCCAGACATTTTTTCAGTGTTAACAAAGCTCTCTTGGAGTGTAACTAAGTGTTTCTGAGGAGTGGTAACTTTAAAGCAGAGGGAAGGAAAATTTCAATAAGGACCAAACTGCCCCAGCTCTCCCTTTATTTTTAAACAGAACCATCAAAGGGCAGCTAACGGAAATCTACTTAAGTGGCATTAATTCATCCCTAAGAGGACTCTCCAAGAGTTTTATTGCTACATAAGGGAAACCCATAAACCAGCAGGAGGAGAAAGCAAAGAAAATAAGTCTGGGGAAGCGTCTTGTGTAAGAAAGTGAGCAGGTGGTCAATAATGTATTCTTGGCTGGTTTCCACAGCTGGGAGACAGAAATTCATGGCAAAGATGTGTCCCATAAAGCAGTTAATCACAGAATAAAGATCATGGAACTTTGCAAAGAGTTGCTGAGAGTTCACATTAATATGAAACAATAAAATGTTTATCTCTCTTCTTCCTCAGCACTTATCCAATTTCATGTTAATACTTGACTCCACAATCTATTATCTGACTCTTTCCAGTCCATGGCATGATTAAAAGACAACAAAAAGGACTGGGATGGTAACAGTAGTGATGGTAACATTTAGTCCAACACTCCTTAGTTTTACAAATAAGAAAATAGTGTCTCAGAGTTTTTGATCAAGGAAGAGAAGTTCAGACACTGTCACTTGAGATCTGAAATTTTAAACTGAACATCAGATCGGGGACCTAGAAAAATGCTTTCATGATACTGTTACTCAGCCCAAGTCATTCTATGAGCATCTTACAAACATCCTTCAAATGAATGAAAATTATCATCAGTCTCAAAATTACTTTACCATCAGCCATTCTTTCGCTGTTTTTTACACAATTTATAAAATCAAAAATGACACTCATCACTTATTGCTAAGGAAGAATAGCTATTATATGAGCTTTTCCAATCTTCTGAGCTAACAAGAGACACCAGGACCCAAAATTAGGAGACAGATTATGGAAATAGTAGGTAGAGAGAAACATAACACTGATTCAATGTTATGTATGTCTTTCAGCCATCACCCACTTGAGATTGTACTCTAAGATTTGGAAAAGGCATGGGAATGGGATGAAAATTATGCCATTTATATATTCCTTTGACAAGCAATTATCAAGCCTACCTTGTGCAGTTATGAACTAAGTGCAAAGAGAATTCTCAAAGATAAAATTCTGATCTTATTCCTCCAGACACTTGAGTGCTCTCTTACATAATGTCCTTCCGTCATATGGTGTTCCTAGAAATTTTGACTAAGAATTTGCTTTTCAAAAACATTATAGATGTACTTCAATCTGGGGGAAATTATATTAAAATTAATGTTCATGGCTAACTGGTTGGGATTTATTTGGTATTTTGGATTTGAAGTTACTACTTTTTACTAACTATAAAAGAACTGCATATTGAATTGAGTCAGTTTTTACAGACAAAAAATACTCAATATAGTCCAGGTGTGGTTGCGTACACCTGTGATTCCAGCACTCAGGAGGCTGAGGCAGGAGGAATGGTGCAAGTTTGAGGCCAGTCAAGGCTATCTAGAGTGTTCAAGGCCAGTCTGAACTACATAGAGAGAGACTAAATAAATAAATAAATAAATAAATAAATACTCAATATGGTTTTGAAGTAGAGGTCTATGAGTAGGGAATGAATCTTTCAGATACAACTCTTGAAATGTGGTAGACAATAAATAAGTTTTCACTATAGCAACATTACTATTATTCAAGTACCCAAAAATAGCACAGAAAAATCAAGCTTCTAAGAAAGTTGAAAGATAATTAGTGTTTTGATCTAAAAGTTTATAGCTGTTATTGCTTGCATATTTTACTTTTTTCACCACTAAAATACAACCTGAATTCTGCAGTCACTTTCATAAGGCCAATGGGGTGCTACTACCTTATGGAAATGTCTTCTGTTCTCAGGCCGAGGATTTAGCTCAGCAGCATAAGCACCTGCCTGGCAAGTGCTGGGTTGTGAGTTCGATCTCCAGTACCACAAAAAAAAAAAAAAAAAAAAGGCCTCTGTTCTCTGAACTTCAAATGCTAAAGCTCTTTTCAGTCAATACAAAGAACACTGCAAAGTGAAGCCGAAGTGAAAGCCAACCTTTGCACTGTTTGCATACAGTGAGCAGGTGAAAAAGCAGCCACAGTGTGTGTTACCTACTTATTAGAAATTACATTCTAATCTCAGCCAAAGAAGTAATTCATCAGCTTAATATTCATAACAGGTCTGGAGCAGAGTGAAAACAAAAATTACCTCTCAAATTTTTCAAAATAAAACTGCAAAAAAGTAAAATATCATAGAATATGTGCTCAAGATCCCCTCTATCCCTCCTCATCCTCTTCCTTCTTCACCTTTTTCTTCCATTTATTTAAATAGCTAACAGTACTGACTAGTTCTAAGCCTCTATCCTAAGCATTTTATTTGCTTTAAATCTCTGAATACTTGCAACAATCTCTTGAGACAGGTCATCTTATCATCATCCCCAGTTTATCATAAAGAAATCAAGGCATAAATAGGTTAAATTGCTTAAGATTACACAATAAGTGATAAAATCAGGATATATAATTCAGGTATTACCCCCATACAGCTGTTCTTTAACTGCTTAAGATAGCCAATGTCTGTATATAGATGATTTCAATGAAGGGCAAGGAATACCCTTCAACTGTTGGGCAATTCCCATTTATTCCCTTAATGAGAAATTTTGATACTGTCCCTGAGGACCTTGTGCCTGACCAACCTCACCCAACCCAAATCTGTTTTGTCTTTTCCAAAGCACTTATACTAGATTAAGATCTTACTTTCAACTGTCATCTGTAACCTTAAGAGTCAATCATGTTTCACTTTATTTTTAATATATTTCTAGCCACTTACACAGTACCTAAAAATTTAAAATAAGATTGCTGAATTTGGTGATTAAGGTAACCAATTGACACAATGGAGAAAAACAATGCTAGGACTTTATAAATCTAAGCAATATAAGGTATGAACAAATTCCCCCCCAAAAAATTTCAGAATGAGATGTTAGAAACCACCCAGAATCAAGGTACCCGTAAGCAGTCTTAAGGCTGGATCCTACCCGTGATATTAAAAAGAAAAAATAAGGAGGAGGAGGAGCAAAAGAGAGGGGGGAGGGGAGAGGAAGAGGAGAAGTTTCACAGTGTGTCCTGACTTCTGGTTCTCTTAATAAACTGGAAGAACCACCTAAACTAAGCACATATTTGCATGACTGGCAGGAAGTGAGTTTTTTGGTAATTTCCCCTCTGAATGGTACAGATGTTTCCAATTCATCACATTGGCCACCTGGCTCCAATCACCCACTTGTGTCCCTCACTATTTCTCCAAGCATTGGGCTTCCATCCCATCCAATTAATTACCTTAGTAAAAGGGAATTATAGCCTAGTAAGAAGAGGCTCTATCTGCCCAGGAATTTAGCTCAGCAGCCTAAGCACCTGCCTGGCAAGTGCGAGGTCGTGAGTTCAATCCCTGGTGCCGCAAAAAAAAAAAAAAAAAAAAAAAAAGCTCTGTTATGGCTTGTGTCTTAATGTCCTCCTCAATCCTCATGCAGTCATAGGTGGGGCTTTTTCAGAGGTGGCTAGATTTAGAGCAGTGACCCTCAGATTTGTTAATGGTGCAATACTAGGATTAAGTGTGTGAGTTCTATCCACTGTAAGTAGCCTAGATAAAATATAAAGGATAGAAAGCGCTGTGGTCGTCCCTGTTGCTTTGCTACCTTCTGCCCAACATGAACTGCTTCTCTTCTGCAAAGTCTGTCTGCCATACCACCAGGCCTTGGAGCCAACTGATTATGGACTGAAACCTCTACAAACTGTGAGCTAAATAAACCTTTTCCCCTTTAACTTTGGGTGTCAGGTATTTTGTCTCAGCAATGAGAGAAAAGTATCTAAAATAGGCTCTAGCCATACAAGGATATCACAGAGGAAGTTACAGAGATTACACTCTGACTCTCATCTCCAACTCATCATGTTCACACTCAAAGTCCTGAGAAGTCACATTTGCGAAACGTGTTTATCAGTGAAAGTCCATGCCTGTGTGAATTCTTGTGCCTTGTAAAGAGTTTTGCTCATAAAAGTTTCCTTACAAAGTTCCATCTTACTTCACCAATGTAGCCTCAAGATCAGACATCTTTTCACAAAATTCTTTGTCCTTTCTTCTCTCTACCTCCTTTTTCTGTGAAAAATGTTCAGTGGATTAACTGTGAAAACCTTACTATTTTTCCTCTCAGACAGCCCATCCATCTCACTCCCTCAAAATAAATTCCACCCTTTAAATAAATGGAACTTCTAATACCAAGATAGCTGTGGTTTGGTTGCACTTCATGCTTTGCCTGTGTTCAAAGGCCAGGATGTTACCACGTAGGCTAATTATATAGATGGAGCTGCGGTTGAAAAGTAGTGGATTTTAGAGACTGCCCTCTCTGTTGCTTACAATTTATTAAAATTTAGTGTTTTGGGCTTAGCCCCAGTTTGCGAACAAAATTTTTAAATTTAAATTCATTGTTGAGAACAATCCTGTGGAATTATTTCTGCAGCCCTTGACCTACACAACAGAGGGAAAAAAATCTACATTTTTATTGACCAAGAAATCATTGAATTTTTTTAGTTCTTTTATAATTCAGTAATTGCCAGGGCTAAATACTGCAATTTTAGTAGGGCTGCTGTTCTGACCAGAGATTGCCGTATGTATGGAAGTGGGTAT
>RJWT010003537.1:0-23268 GCA_004365215.1 Cuniculus paca | reverse complement strand
GAGATTGCCGTATGTATGGAAGTGGGTATAGGCTAGGAGGAACCAATTTTGGAAAATTATTGATTAATTATTTTTATTTCCCAAGTGCTGTTGATTTAACATTTTTTCCACATGTGATAAAAATCCTAGGACTTAGCTCTTAATCAGAACTAAATAAAAAGTCAACAATTGGTCTCCCAAAAATAACCAGCCCAACAGTGGGGAGAAAAAGTCAACAGTTGGCTGTTTCATGCCTTTTACCCCTTGCATCTAAATCCACAAGACATATATGTACCCATATAGTAACTTAATTAATAAATCATTTAGTATCATGGAGAGGTTGATTAGGCTATGATTTGTTCCTTGGTTTGGAGAATTTTTATTTCACAGTTTCCTATAAAAATACAAAATAAACAATCTACTGTCAGTATAGCCTGCTCAATAAAAGAAAAGAAAATAGGCTTGCTTGTTTAATCTTCTTAATACACTGCTGGAATACAAAGTGCCACACAGAATAAGGCACAGAAAAGAAATTTTCCCCTAACCTTAGTCACCATTCTTAGAAATCACTGAGAAAAAAGTCCATGCTAGTGAAGCCCTCTCCCTCCTGCTTCCAGAAAGTAACCATGCTGACTGCAACCTCAGTTCATTGCACTTTATATTTCCACTTTCTCAATTTTCAAAACTCTCATTAGAACATCTAGTAGTAAGACATGCCATTAATTTATTAGAGTTTCACCTAAACTCTTAACTTCTTGAGTAAGGTGCCATGTAAAAATGAAATAACGAGAAGGCACACAAAATTACTGAAAATGGGAAAAGTAAAAAGTTGAGTCCTTAAGCAAACCATTCAGTCCTCCCTGTCCCTCTCTCCCACACCTCAAGACTGCCCCAGGACTCCATGCTCCTTAGTGCTCTGGACCCAAGTGACGGTCATTCAGGAAATAAGTTATCTGCTTTTCTCTTTTTACCTAACATGATTTAAACTGTCTAGCTTCTATGACCTGAGATATTTGGAGAGTGATCTAATTTTATCATTGTGCTTAATTCAGTCAATCCATGCTATTTACAAAGAACTAGTTCAACTGCAACTACCAAATTCTAATGGCATAACACAAAGACATTGCTGAGTTCTCATCGGTTTAAATTCACTTGTAATCCCATAGTTCTGAACAGGAGTTCAAGGTGAAGAAAAAGTGTGTGCAGTCAAGAAATGTTCAATAAAATTCATATTTTTCATAACACATTATGATTGTTGTTCTAAAAGATGCTTTTATTATATAGGGTAATGGCTTATATCAGATAAAATTTTCTTACACATCTCTTCCTTGAAAAGGCCTGAAAAAAATATTTATTTTATATTGTGTTCTTTATACAAACTGCACTAGTATGAAGAAAAATGCTCACATGGAAATGCTTACATAAATTTATTAATTTAAAAATTAAAATATTAATTAAATTATTGAATAGGTACCTATGTGTCTTTCATACTCATATGAAAACTATAGTGATATAGTTTTGATCCTTCTTGGAACATCAGGAAAGAATTTACTTGCTATGGACTCCAGGCCCATGGAATGATAAGAACTTACTCTTGGAAAATCTATCACCTATTTTATTGTAGAGCTGCCTCTAGAATTCAGATTTTCAATTTTTCTTTTAAAATGAAAAGTGTAGCTCCTGAAACATGACTACGTTCCATTTCTATTTAACTTTTGAATATTGTTTTTTTAAAAAGTCATGCATCATATTTTTTGTCCCTAAACTTTGGGTCTTATTTAGATTCTTCCTTTGGCTTCAGGTCAGGTGCAGCTTACCTTATCAGAGCAATATTAACAGAAAAGTTGTATGAACATTCCTTATTTCCATCTACAGTTGTAAAAAGGAAGGCTGAAATATTAAAAAGTGACTAACAGTAGGAGACTAATATAACTTTCTGGTGTCCAAAAGATTGAGCATCTAAATTCATTTAAGTGTAAAATATATACATGTCCTTCAGACATTCAGTTACAAGGAAACTTTAAACTGAGAGGCACCTTAAGTCATTCAGCCAATGTCTTTATTCTGCAAATTAAGGAGATAATACTAGTCAGTATAGTAAGGTAAGAACTAGATTTTAGGTACTCTGTGCTCTGAAAACAACGATGCTTTCATATTAAGGAAAGAAAAAAATTCTGCTTTAGTATTTTCTAAATTCTAAGGCTTCTTCCAAGTGTCTTATAAGCTATTTAGCAGCTAACAGTATTCTAGTTACAAAAACAAAAGGAGTTAATTACAGACTTCAAATATGTGAACTATTTTTTAAATATTTTTCAGATGTTTTCCACCTTTGAGAATGGAAAAAGAGGAAATGAGCTTAAAGTTCAGCAGAAGAGATTCAGATTAGATATTAGGAAATCTACTATGAAATACTGCAATTGGTTACTGGGAATGTTGTGAAATCATCTCCTCCGGAGAGCTTTTGGAATGTGGCATTTGGCCACTCATTTTGGGGTGGGAAGAGTGTTTATATGTGTGAACCGTTTCCAGAGCAAGGGGACAAACTACATTCTTACTTTTCTCCACCTTGTCGAAATGTTGGCTGGGTTCTCAAGTTGCATAGGTTGCACTGCTCTGCCTATAGCTAGTGCAGTTAAGTGATGCAGTTGGCTACTGTTAATCATAGTACAGTTCATGATTCATCGATAAAGCACATAATTCAAGCTCAGTTTTATATTTATATCTGTCCTGGTGAGTATAAATGTGCAAGTGGACTCAATAAATATTTACTGGGTAGTCTTGCCCAACATCTCCATTGGATTGATTGACCACAACTGATAAGCTTGTTTATTTGGGCTCCATCTTGGGATATTTACCTAACAAGTGGCTTTCTGAATTCATGAATAACTACTCCAAAAAGAAAAAAGATTTTACATCTAGCCCAGGCTCTTGTCTTTTATAATTGACTATTTCTTTATTTCAACCAACAAGACTACCTTGATGTTTGGAGGATAAGATGGAGAAAAGTAAAACTATAGTTAAACAAATCCAGACCTTGTAAAATGAAGTAGGACACTTGTTAATTAATATATTGGATAGTGGCTCCTAGAAATAATCAAATAGTAATCTTAAATTTCTAACTTGAAAGGTAACAGGGATAAGTATACAAATTTAAATGTCAGTAAAATAATCAATTTTTGTAAGTGCAGGGTGGGGAGATATCAATTTAAAGAATTTAATGTCAAAAGTAGACCTAAAATGAAATAAGTTACAAACATATTTGATAATATGTCCATGGTGCTGACACAAGATAAGCACTCAAAACTGTAGCTGAGATTATTATAATGTAGCTGTCCACTGCACCACTGTTCCTTAGCCATTCTTGGTTCCTGTTTTCTTCTATACAATCACCATTCTTGCCAATGTGAATCTGGATGCAGAATTGAATGGTTCTTTTGGCTACCCAAAGATACTTCATTTCCACCAAGTATTAGTTTTACAGAAGATTTCAATATAGAGGACAGAAAGGAGAGATTTTACAATACATACTTTATAACAAACTTCTGACATATTTTTCTTCTGTTCCTCTGCTTGCAATTGCCTTTTCCCTGAATTTCCATAAGCATCAGTAAACACTGCTCACACTTTATCTCCTCTGCACTTCCCCAGAACAAATTACCTTCTATTATTTAGAGTTGCTTGTTTCTTCCTTTAAAACCCAGATGCCTGCCCCCTCTAAGTACAGAAGGCCCACTATGAAATGAGTTCCAAAGAGCATCATATTGACCACTGACAGCCACCTCCACACCTGCTGCACTTTCCCCTGATTTTACTCCAAACATTCGACACATCATATGTTTATAGTTTTATCTTGGTGTTCTTGTCAAAGCATAATCCTCAAACTTTTAAAAACACAGTTCTCAAAAGTAAATTAACACAAATCAACGTTTTATTTTTAAATAATGACAATTAAGAATAAAATATTTAAGATGTTTAATTTTTTAATAATCAGTAAAGTTTTAAAATGTCTTAGATACAAAACTGGTTAATATTATGCAAGGCAATAAAACCATAACCGTGAAAAGGGTTAATCAATATAGTTAGTAATATCTAAAATACTTATAATTATGCAACAAAGTTAACATATCTGTAGTTAGTTGATCCTAGGGTGGTCTTGTTTGAAAATGTTTTTAGCGTGATAATAAAAGGACATGTCATTATCTTTTGCCTCATATCCTCATAACCAACTTAGGGATGAATTCTCTTAACACTCCTTTTGCAACTCTGCACCACCAAAGCTTCATCTGCACTGCCACATATTTAGAGGAAGGTTAGTGTTATGAGCTGAAGCTTGTCATCCTTCACTCTCCAAATTCATACGTTGAAATGTTAGTCTCCTGTACTCCAGAAAGTGACTGTTTTGGGGCATAGGGTATTCAAAAAATAAGTTTAAATGAGGTCACTAGGGTGAGCCATATAACTCTTACATAAGAAGAGACACACAGAGGGTTGGGAGTACAGCGCAGTAGTAGAGTGTTTTCCCAGCATGTACAAGGCCCTGGGTTCAATCCCTATCACAGGAAGCAGAAAGAGGAGGAGGAAGAGAGGGAAGCAGAGGAAAGATCATATAGACACAGGGGGAAGACTGCAATCCACAAACCAAGGTGAGAGGCCTCAAAAAAGTCCAACCCTATCAATACCTTGATCTTGGACAGCTAAGCCTCTATGATTTCAGAAAAACAAATTTCTATTACTTAAACTGATCATTCTGAGATACTTTGTTATGACAGCCCTAGTAAACTAATACAGGACTGAAATTGGGAGAGTGCTTTTTAAAAATCCCTCCCAAAAAAGGAACCTCAAAAATATCTTCCCCTATCGACCTTTCCAAAACAGTTTCATTCAGTCCAAGTTATTCATGAATTCTTCACTCTGTTGCTATGCACTAAATGTTTAGGTCCTCCCAATATTCCTATGTTGAAATTCTAGCTCTCAGTGTGATGCTACTAGGAGGTGGGGCCTGTGTGAGATGATCAGGTCATAAGGACATTGCTCTCATGAATGGGATAACTGCCCTTTTAAAAGAGCTCTCTTCCCCCCACACTATGCACAGATGCATGAGAAGTTGGGTGTCTATGAATGAGGAAATGGGCCCTCACCCCACACTAAGTCTGCTGGCATCTTGATCTGGACTTTCCAACCTCCAGAACTGTAAGCAATAACTTTGTTTAAACTCACCCAGTCTGAGGTACAGTACCTTCTTATAGAAGTTATGGCAAACTAATATTCAGTCTATGGTATTTTTGTTATAGCAGCCTGACTATACAACGATACCTGCTTTGCTTTCTTCATAGCACTCAGATCTTAAATTATGAAATGTATTTAACTTGTTACCGTCTCCTCATTCTAGAATGTGAGTTCAATGATATAAGATCTCATCTTTCCAATTGATCACTGTATCTCATACCCAGAAAATTCTTAACAATTTATAGATGTTCAATATGTATCTTAACAATCTATAACTGTTCAATATGTATCTACAGCTGATGGACTAATTGCTGTGAGTAATGTAATCAAAAGAGAATTTTGAGAGGCGTGGGAAAGCCAGAAAAGCAATTCTGATGAATGTTAGAGGAAGGTTCTGCCTGATTTTCCTTCTTCAGGAGTAGCAAATCTGAGAGGCTTGAAAAACTACAAAACTTGTGTAAAGGCAAGCAGGAAGCACATAAACTGGCCCAGGATTAGATGAGAGAGGTTTGTCTTCACCACACAACACATACACACACACATACACACACACACACACAGAAAGAGAGGAGGGGAAGGAGGGATGGAGGGAGACAAAAAGAGAGAGACATTGTATTAGCCCTGTGTGAAAACAAGTTGAATTCAGGGCAATGATTGAGGTTTAAATATTTAAACATTATTTTACATAGAAAGCCAAAAATCTCATGAGGATAAATATACAAATAGACGGCTTAGTAGCATCTAAAATAATATATATCACATTATTCTGCTATATACATTACAGGTCACATGAGAAAACTAACACTCACCGCCACTCTGCCCAAATATAGGGAAGCATTTAGGGCTATTCAAAATAATTAGGGTTGGCATTACTAATGCCAGAAGGAATGATGGCCTTGGTTCAGCTGGAGGGTTTGGGTTTTTTTTTTTTTGCCATTTTTAATTGTATATTTTAATAGCCATTATTGTTTTATTCATGTTGGGTTTATCATTATTGCAGTTAACCTCACATTTACTTTGGCCAGTATCCTTTTCTGAAAGTCTTTGACTTTTCAGTTGGTTTTGATTTGTCTTTTTGGTTGTACTCCATTAATAACTTAAATTTGAATAGTGCTGTTCAGCTCAAGAAGAATTCATACTATTGTTTTTACCCCTGAATATCTCTCATTGATAGACAGAGATTAGCATTTCTATTTTGTAGGTGAGGAAACTGGGGATCAGTGAAGATAAGTGACTTGCCAAGGTTATAGGCATTAAGAATAGCAGAACTAAAAATCCAATGCAAGTATTTTCACTTCTATAATGTGCTTTCCATATGACATGACACCCATTACAAAGCCAGACTGGCTAGCAAAGATCCAATGTCAACATGTGCTTCTCATTATGTTCACACACATGTGCACACACATGTACACGTGCGCACACACACACACATACACCAGTTATCAAAGAAACAGAAATCGAGGGCTCACAATATTATGTTCCACATCCCCAGCAAAAGAAGAGTGGCAAGAAAACCCACTACCACCATTTCTTCCCAGCAAGAATTCAAAGGCTCCTTGTTCCCCGCCAGGTGTTTGTATAATGTTACACAAATCTGATGTTCTTCTGAATGATTTGAGAGAACCACTACACCACTTTGACCACCAAAACTATCCTCAGGGACAGGAGGAAATTAGTTGGGATAAGTCAAGCAGTAAATTCTAACCAGGGACCCCACATAAATATCCGAGTTAAAACTGAACAACGTTTATTTAAATAAAGAGCCAGAAAAAAATGGCAGATGGCAGACCTTAGGAGGTGGTTTTGGAGGAGAAAGTGGCCAAGCCTTTGAGAGGAAATAATGGTAGGAAAGCAGGATCCCACTGAGTCTTTGGTATTCAACCAATCTTCCAGGCATTTTGCCTCTTTCCAGTTTCCCAGTATTTCACTAGATTGTCCAGATTTAAATATATTAAGTATAATCCAATACATCCACTACACTGAAGGAATGGTGAAGGGCCAAGCATGCCAGTTTATTACTAAAGTCATCACAAGTTTCAGGGTCAATAACTGAATTCTTTCAGCCCCAAAGGAATTACACTGTAAGTCCTAAGTTTATGCATTACCAGGTATTACCATATATTTCTGTATGATTACCTTAGAGACACTGAATGTTAGAGCAGAACAGGATTTAAAAGAACAGCATTTAAATCCTATTTTAGCAAGGAACTTGAAGGAATTTGTTTAGATACACATAATTTGACAAGAAATAAGTCTAAGTACTTACCTTTGAGTGAAAATATAAAAAGAAAGATAAATAATATCATCCTTCACAGCCTTTGGGCTGAGATCAAGTGTAGATGTATAGTGTGGGGCAATTTGTGTTTTAAAGGTGCATGTTATATTGTATATTCATAGACTCTGGGAAAATATGAGGAAACAATAACAAAACTTGATGCTTCAAAGAAGAGGGATTTTAAAGAACAGAATAAGAGAGATTTAGAGTCTTCTGAATATCCTTTGCTAACCATTAATAGTGTGCACATCTGCCACCTCTTCTAAAACAGAATAAACTCCTTAAGGGTAAGCTCATTGATGATATTATCCTCATCTTTGTAATTCGTGGGTGGGCCTAGTGTTTTTTTCTGGTAAGAATTCAAAAACAATATTGAGTACTTATGGCAGATGTTCTTTTTCCACCTAAAATAAATTTGACTATTAATAAGTCAGTATTAATTCTGTTGGTTTTTCCAAATGGTGTATAACAATCATTCTTAGAGAGACAAAAAATAATGTAACAGCTTTCTATCTTCTCCCACTTTATTATTATATATATATTGTTCAAAGTACTCTTGAAATAAATAGTTCTTGAGACCGTTCTGATTTATGAAATAGAGAAAGTTTTATAAGTCATTTTGCTGACAAATGTTTCTTCATTTCTTCCCTAAAGGAGAAAAAAATGATTGCTTAGTGTACTTAGAAAAATTGGAAAGCCACAAATTTTGTGGTAGGGATTCACATTAAATATTTTCTTAGATGTTTTTTATTAACAATCCTTCTGTAGCCTATTCACACTCTTGGCATTAACCTTCAATAGGATGTCACAAATTCAATGCACATTTTCTAAGAAGTAGGAAACTATGATCCAGAATGAAAGCAGAAGTAAAGAAAACAAATTCCCATAAAAATGGAAATTAAATTACTTATGAATAGAAGTGTTTTCAAAGTGTTCTAGAAAATATGTTAAAGATTGTGAGAAACTTGCCTCTATCTTGATCTCTCTTCTTACCACCTCCACCCCAGGTTTATGATACGTACAGTTCACTGTGATTCTGATTTTCATTAAATCCCTTAATAAGGTGTGACAGTACAGTGAGTGCAGGACCAGTGTGGGTGACACCCGTGGAAGTAGGGCAGAGGGAAGAGAACTGGGAACTTCGGTGTATGCCACAAGTGCCCTCTAGTGTGCATTTGTCTGCTTTGCATTTCCCTGAGCTGTTGGGTCTCCCAGAGATGGCAAACCTTTTAGTTTTCAATGATGCAAACAGCCTGCTGCTGCAGACCTGAAGTTTGCCACCACTGATTCCAGAGGTCTCCAGCTGGTTTTTATAAACAGATAAACTTCATTTATATCTATTCTTTGAACTAATCTGCAAAGCCTGGTATTAAAGTTTATTTTTGTGAAGCTTGCTCTACCTTATACAATAAATTTGTATTATAAACACCTTTTATTTTAAAAAAAGTCCAAATACAAACTTAATGGACACACAGTCCAATTAGCCAAATTCTAAACTAATGATTCCATAGTATATAAATAGAATAAAGAAATGTGCATAATTATGATAATGATTTTAATATGACAATTTGAGACTATTATATCGAGTGCCTTCTCTCCAATTCAAAAAGACTTCTGCAGTTTTTAGTGTTGCTTTCCCATATAACTTTGCATTCATTTATGACTACATCAAAGCATGCAGAACACAATGGGCAGATGAAAAATTTCGGCCCCTGGCATAAAGCCTATAAGTATTTGACTACATCTATTTAGAATAAAATTTTCATACTTATTAACGAACACTATGGCACTAAAAAAGACTATGGCACTACATGTCTTTTGGGATTAGGTTTTGTGCAAATGTGGAACACCCAAAATAAAAATGGACTAAAGAAGACAAAACTGCCGAGTGTGGTTCACACACCTGTAACCCCAGCACTTGGGAGACTGAGGCAGGAGGATTGCCCTGAGTTTGAAGCCAGCCTGGGCCACCCAGCAAGCTCAAGTCCAGCCTGAACTGAATAGCAAGGCCCTGTCTCAAAAAACAAAAACCAAACAAACCAAAAAAGACACAACTTTCCCTCTTAAGTAAACAAACTGCAAATTTAAGGATTAGTTATAGACCAGAGCCTCCATATTAAACAAGGGCCTAGGTTTCTCCCAGCTTGCTACTCTACTGTCAACACATAGCTTTCACTTCATGGTCCAATGTCCATTTCCTGGCAACATATCACTATTCCAAGCAATAAGATGGATGAAGGGAAGGAACATGTCCTTTCCCCATTAGGATCCTTCTTGGAAGTTGCATTCACAACTACATCCACCAGGACTTCATTACATGGCCATCTAACTAAAATGCCTCCACTCTGGGCTTCCCTATTCCCAGTTGAAAATTAGGAGTTCCAATATTATGGAAGACACGCAAAACTGAATCTTGGAGACAGTGGCTTGTTTTCCCACAATTACCTTCATTTGACAGCTGTTTGTTTGTTTGTTTTTAATTTTAAAGAGAATAAAACAGAACAGAAAAAACCAGAGTAGAACAAGACAAATAGGATCAGAACAGAACAATGCAAGCAATATAGGACTTCAAAACAAGATAACAGGAAATCAATGGCTACCATCATGTCCCTCGTTTTCTTCAAAATAGCTGTTCATACCTTCACACGCAATAAATTCAAACAAAACCAAATAGTATAACACCAAACAAAACAAAAGAATGAAAGCATTACAGGCTTTCAAACCAGACAGTTAGGAATTACCCACGGCTACCATAATATCTCTTGTTTTCTTCAAGATAGGACAGACAGCTCTTTTAGTTGTTTGATTTCTGTTGGTTTTCTTTTTTTTTTCCTATGAAAAGGTAGGTCTTTATTTCATTTACCTGTCACCCATAAAGTTCCAATGATAAAGACTATCATTTCCTTCACTTTCCTACTGTCTCCAAGGTAACACCAGAGCCTTGGCCTACAGGTTCTCACGGTGTTGGTGCATTCCTTCCTCCACAGGTGATGGCTGTACTACCTGGTCCTCTGCAGCTGCTTGGAGTTCTACTCACCATTTCCCTGAGTTCCATCAGGTTCATTCAGGCTGGTGCCTACTATGGGATCAAGCCACTGCCACCTCAGATTCCTCCTCAGATTCCACCGCAAATTCCACAATACCAGCCCCTGGGCCAGCAAGTACCTCATATGCCTCTGGGCAAAGATGGCCTTGCCATGGGCAAAGAACTGCCTCACTTGCAATATGGCAAGGAGTATCCACACTTACCCCAATATATGAAGGAGATTCAACCAGTGCCAAGGATGGGCAAGGAAACAGCACCCAAGAAAGGCAAAGGTAATACCATACACACATACTGTTATAAAACTGGTTTTCCAACCTCCTGAATTATGAAGATGGAGGGAAAAGCTCATTTTAGAAAATTTTATTTTAGAATTTGTTATTGATGATTATCAAATGCTTACTGGATTTTAAACTCTGCCTTTGCAAAGTTCCAATCTTGAAGAAAAATACATGGTTCAATCCCCAGCATCAGAAAGAATGAAAGGGAATGAGAAAAGAAAAGAAAGATTCTAAAATATTCTAATTTTATGTTTTATATAGCATCAAATAAATCAAAACATTTAATCATAAGTAGTTTATTATTTTATTTATTATTTATTTATTCAAAATTTGGCAGCTACCTAGTGAATCCCTATTTTTGTGCCAGGCTGTGGGCCATTTATTTCCTGGGGAATAAAGCCATGAAAAGAGAAAAAGAAGAAAAATGCAATGACAAATCAGTCTTTTGAATTTAGGAAAACAATAATGTAAAGAAAAAATTATGAAAGTAACTTCGCAAACTAGGTGTTAGGTAAATGCAAGTGTTTTTAAATACTGCTCTTATTAAGCCGTACATGTCAATCAAAAATGGACAGAAGAAGACAAAAAAGCACAGACTGCATCTAGAGATGACATCTGGAAACCTTGCCCATCATTGTGATAGAAATTTTTTTATAAATTCAATTGGCTTATCTGTAGTTTTGAAAACCATAGCATTTATAGTAAAAATAGCTGAAGCAGAGTAGAAATCACCTTTGAGGAAGTGGAGGTCATCTCAAGCCCCCACAGTGTTAGGAAGTTCCACCTCCACAGAACTGCTGGTGGGGCTGGGACATAGCTCAGCAGCACAGCGCCTGCCTGGCAAACATGCGGTCTTGAGTTAGATTCCTGGTACCCAAAAAAAAAGAAATACTGGATTTGCCACTTAGAGGTCTGGATGCCTGGATCCCATAAATGAGAGAGATCTGTTCATCTGACCTCTCTGAGCCTTTTTTTTTCTTTTGCATGTTTAAAGTATGATTGTTGAATCAATGACAATAAGGTTAATAGTGCTGAGCAAACACTAAAGCACCATAGGAAATTTGAGTTGCTATAATTCCCATTTAACAAATTCTCAGTCAGAACAAAATATGTTTCAGGTTGTTTGCTAGACTTCAGAATTCCGGAGGAATAAAATGTAATCCCTTCTCAAATATTCCCTTTATACAGTAACTAAACACTGCTTATAAGTAACATACTTAATCATACTACATTAAGCATAAGAGTTATATTCCTAATTTTACTCTAAGAGCTAGTATGCCACTTAGGAGATTTTCTCAGCATTTTTTTCTTTCCTTTCTTGGATGACCTGCTTGGCTTTCAGTATCTCCTATGGCTCTTTGAATGGGTAATATTTGAAAATATGAGGTCTACAATGTTTTGTTCCCTGATAGGAACT
This sequence comes from Cuniculus paca, assembly GCA_004365215.1. Lineage (NCBI taxonomy): Eukaryota > Metazoa > Chordata > Mammalia > Rodentia > Cuniculidae > Cuniculus > Cuniculus paca. The sequence goes on along the minus strand of RJWT010003537.1, from coordinate 11,044 downwards.
TGGCAAAGAATACAGTTGTCAGGATTAAGATGCTACTCTTGGTTAACATAAGACTTTGGGACCACATATTTCATTTCTTCATGTAACCCATTATTACTGGTAGCATAGAGATCCAGAGTTGTGTTTCTCTGCAAGGCACACCATAATATAACATGTGCTTTGTATTTCAGTAACAATTCGAGAATATGTAATACCATTTATATATATTTTCTAATCTGGTAGTGTGTCGTTAGTATTCTTGCTGTACAGACAGGTAAGTAGAGATGCTGATGGCTTAAGTGACCCAGTCAAGATCTCATTCCAAGGCCACAATAATAAACAGAGCTTCCTCCTCCTAAACTAAGTCCTCTTCCGTATCCATACTGCTTGTCATCTTAAAATACCTTACTCATCTCACTTGTTAAAAAGTCAATTTTTCACAGTAAAAATAATTTATTAAAGCATTAATATTTGAGGCATTGGAAATCTCACAGTATATTAGAGAAATTAAACAAATCTATTGACTGTAGAGGACAGATGTGGAAAGATGTTATTGAACTACATACAAAGTAAAACACTTCCCTTCTTTCTGGAGCCTATATGGCAATGATTGTCATAAACCACATCATATTGTATTTCAGGATATAAGAAAATGTTATTTAGCCCTAAATTATTACATTAAAAAAATCAGTCTGGGCTGGGGATTTGGCTCAGTGGCCTAAGCGCCTGCCTGGCAAGCGCGAGGTCATGAGTTCAATCCCTGGTGCCGCAAAAAAAAAAAAAAAAAAAATCAGTCTGGTACATAAAGACAAATACCACATTTTCTCCCTTTATATGTGGAATCTAAGCAATGAAACTCAAGAGAATGAGAGAGTAGAAAAGCAGCTACAGGACGCTGAGGGTATAAAGGATATAAAGCTTCAGTTACATTGAAGGAGTAAGTTTTTAGTTTGGGCATTTTCTTTTAGATATATTGCACAATGTGGTAAGTAGAGTTAATAATAGTGTATTATATAGTTCAAAGCTATTGAGGGCAAATTTCAAATGTTGTCACCACAAAAATAAGTATTTAAGGTAATGGGTATGTTAATTATCTTCATTTTATTATTTCATATTATATTCATAAGTTACAGTGACAATTTATAATCCATAAACATATATATATATATAACTATATTTATAATAAATTTTTAAAATAAAAACCAAAAAGGTAAGGTCATGAAAAATCTAACTTAAGTAGAAAAAATAATAGAAAAAAATAAAAGCAGAGAATGACTCTACCATTGTTTAAAATACAGACACACATATGCACGCGTGTGCACACACACACACCTAGAAATGAGATGAAAATATATATGTGGTATTATCCAAAAATATGGTATTTCAATTTTTAAAATGTATTACAGTAAAAGAAACATTATGATTAATCCCCCTCAAAAGCAAATACTCCTCCTTTCTTTGAAGACATCCCTTTTATGGGCACTTTCTGGAGCAGTTCTGGAAGTTCTCTCTCATGAACATCTAGCTACACAGTCTTGGCTGCTTCGATGTCTGAAGCAGGTGTCCTTAATTAATTCAAAACATTTACATTTCATGGTTATTTTGACTTGGGGAAGATCCAGAAGTTGCAGACCAGATCCAGTGAATAAGGTAAATGAGAACACATCATGTTTTTACAAGGCTGCCTTTCTTTTAGATAGCACTTGGCAACAGCATTCGTTGTATTTTTAATCATACCTCATAAAGATGCTCACAAAAGAGACTTCGGAACTACTTCAGGAAGTCACAAGAATAATAGAAGTATATTCAAAGCAAAGGCAGAGTATTCTAAGGAGGATTAGTGGAAATGTGTCTTACTGTAATAAACTCTTTAAAATGCGAACATTCATCATATATTTTGATTCACCCTTTGTATGACAAGTATTTATCTCTGAGGCAACTTAAAATTTTTCTTACACATTTTTGAACTTTTCAAATTCTCTATCAAGAACATACCATAGTATTTCCATGTTCTGTACTGGGAAAAATGTTTCTTATGTTTTAGCCTTTTAACTTAACCCATGCTAATATAAGCAGTATACATACTATTTCTTAAAATAGTATCTCAAGTGCATCAAAGAAATTAGGAGCTTGATTTTTTTTTAAGTTCTAATATCATGTAGTCCTAGAAGATGAATATATTATTTCTAGTCTTTACTTCAGTAAGTAAAAGGCAAATGTGTCAGAATTAAATGATTTCTAGTCTTTTCCTTCAGTAAGTAAAAAGCAAATGTGTCAGAATTAAATAATGATTTCTAGTCTTTTCCTTCAGTAAGTAAAAGGAAAATGTGTCAGAATTAAATCATGATTTAATTATTTAGTTGAAACGAATATTCAAAATCTCTCTCTCTCTCTCTCTTTCTTCCCCCATCCCCTCCCAGTAGAAATACCATTAGCCAGTTTACGAGGAGAACAAGGTCCCCGTGGAGAACCTGGCCCAAGAGGACCACCAGGACCCCCTGGTTTGCCAGGTCATGGGATACCTGGAATCAAAGGAAAACCAGGGCCACAAGGCTATCCAGGAGTTGGAAAGCCAGGTATGCCTGGAATGCCAGGGAAGCCAGGAGCCATGGGAATGCCTGGGGCAAAAGGGGAAATTGGACCAAAAGGGGAAATTGGGCCTATGGGAATTCCAGGACCACAAGGACCTCCAGGGCCTCATGGACTTCCTGGCATTGGGAAGCCAGGGGGACCAGGATTACCAGGACAGCCAGGAGCAAAGGGTGATCGAGGACCCAAAGGACCACCAGGACCTCCAGGCCTCCAGGGACCTAAAGGAGAGAAGGGTTTTGGGATGCCAGGTTTGCCAGGTCTAAAGGGCCCTCCAGGAATGCATGGCCCTCCTGGCCCTGTTGGACTGCCAGGAGTGGGAAAACCAGGAGTTACAGGCTTCCCTGGGCCCCAAGGCCCCCTAGGGAAGCCAGGGCCTCCAGGGGAACCTGGCCCACAAGGACCTATTGGGGTACCAGGTGTTCAAGGACCCCCTGGGATCCCTGGACTTGGAAAACCAGGCCAGGATGGGATCCCTGGCCAGCCAGGATTTCCAGGTGGCAAAGGGGAGCAAGGACTACCAGGGGTGCCGGGACCCCCAGGCCTTCCAGGAGTTGGGAAACCAGGTTTCCCAGGGCCCAAAGGTGACAGGGGTATGGGGGGTATCCCTGGGGCTCTTGGACCCAGAGGGGAGAAAGGGCCGGTAGGTGCCCCTGGAATAGGAGGTCCACCAGGAGAGCCAGGTCTGCCTGGAATCCCTGGCCCTATGGGCCCTCCAGGTGCTATTGGTTTCCCTGGGCCCAAAGGAGAAGGTGGGGTTGTAGGACCTCAGGGTCCACCAGGTCCCAAGGGTGAACCAGGGCTTCAGGGCTTCCCAGGAAAGCCAGGTTTCCTTGGTGAAGTAGGGCCCCCAGGCATGAGAGGTTTGCCCGGTCCCATAGGGCCTAAGGGCGAAATTGGCCACAAAGGACTGCCAGGGCTCCCTGGTGTTCCAGGGCTGCTTGGACCCAAAGGAGAACCAGGTATCCCAGGGGATCAGGGTCTCCAGGGGCCTCCAGGTATCCCGGGAATAGTAGGCCCTAGTGGCCCCATTGGGCCACCTGGAATTCCAGGCCCAAAAGGAGAACCAGGCCTCCCAGGGCCCCCTGGGTTCCCTGGTGTAGGAAAGCCTGGAGTTGCAGGGCTTCATGGGCCCCCAGGGAAGCCTGGTGCCCTTGGTCCTCAAGGCCAGCCTGGCCTTCCAGGGCCCCCAGGACCTCCAGGACCACCTGGTCCCCCAGCTGCGATGCCTCCTACGCCACCCCCCCAGGGAGAATATCTGCCAGATATGGGGGTTGGAATTGATGGTGTGAAACCCCCCCATGCCTATGGAGCTAAAAAAGGCAAGAATGGAGGGCCAGCCTACGAGATGCCTGCATTTACCGCAGAGCTGACAGCACCCTTCCCGCCGGTGGGGGCCCCAGTGAAGTTTGACAAGCTGCTCTATAACGGCAGACAGAACTACAATCCACAGACGGGCATCTTCACCTGTGAGGTCCCTGGCGTCTACTACTTTGCTTACCATGTTCACTGCAAAGGCGGCAACGTGTGGGTTGCTCTCTTCAAGAACAACGAGCCCATGATGTACACATATGATGAGTACAAAAAGGGCTTTCTGGACCAGGCATCTGGGAGTGCCGTGCTGCTGCTCAGGCCCGGAGACAGGGTGTTCCTCCAGATGCCCTCAGAACAGGCTGCGGGATTGTATGCTGGGCAGTATGTCCATTCCTCCTTTTCAGGATATTTATTGTATCCCATGTAAAAAAAAGAAAAAGAAAGAGATTTAATAGAAGAAAAAAATGAGACAGCAAAAATACAAACAAAAAAACACATTTGCTTCAAAACATTTATATAGTTGGAAAGTTATATTGAAGTGAAAATTTGGACCATCTTGTACAAATAAAAACTAAGATGCATGTTTAATACTTGGCACAGCAGCTTGTAATTGAAAATGATGGAATAGATTTATATATCAAGTACTGACACTTATGTTGTACCCACTGGAATCATGTTAGCTATTGTATGTTATATGCTTCCATGATAACCTGCTTATTCAGATCAGTCAAAATATGTCAGTATGAAAGATCATAGCTAATGAAAATCACCCACTCATATTGCTTCTTTTAAAGTATTTATAAATACGGTTTAAAGAAATGTCAACAATGACATACTGTTTTCACTTGCATAATTTTCTCTCCATCGGTGCAGATGTTTTGCCATGGGAATATATGTGGGGCAGGGCGTCCGTAGTGTTACTATCTCAGAAAGAGGTTGGGGGCCATGGAAATAATGGTAGTTTTTAGTCCAAGGGATATTTCTTTTCAGTTAGAGGCTGTCTTTTAGCAATAAGAGTCAAAACTGTGTGTCAGGGAGCTCTCTGAAAGAAATGGTGAACCAGTTAACCACCATATATGTACTTAGCACCTTCTCTGTGCAGAGACCACTGATGTGCTAGCGTGGGGCCTAAGCTCACAAGGAGCTAACAAACCAGCTGGGAGACATGAGTAATGATTAATTCATTCATTCCTGAAGGGTTTCTTCCCCCCGCATGACTTCTTTTTCTTTTTCTCTTTCTATGTGATCTCTTTCTACTATCCATATAAATACCAGGAAGTTACAAGAAAAACCAAGTAACCCTTCCTCTACAGTATAATTTCCAGTTTTGTGGAATATTTATTTTGAATAGAGATACTGTGTTTACATGCATTAAAATTTCTCCTCCTTTGTCTACACATGAACGACCACAGTGAGGTGTTAGTCATGGAGATATCAATATTTTTAGTAGCTCTGAATTGAAGAAATTTTCCTATTTAGTAAGATTGCAAACTTGATGTGTCATCTCACCTTCTAAAGTCAGTTCCCAAAATCCAAACCATTGTTTTATTTGGGAGAAAAATCAGAATTCATAGGAACATAAATTTGTACTTAAGAAATAATTATGAAATTTGACATTTAAAAATAAGTGTGATGTTTCCAGGTGATGGGTGATGGTACTAAAATTGTAAGGAAATATCTCATTTTTTAGCAACAACTTGTGGAAGAGACAGCTGAAGTGCCATAGGGTAGTAATAGCCCATGTCTTGTATGTCACCCCATGCTCAACACAAGTCAACAACTAAAACACGCTTGACAGAGAAAAATAAATATTTTTCCATATTTTTCACTGAGGCACATACTAAATAGCATGGCTTAAAACACAAAGAAACAATCTCAAATCCACTGTTACCCACCATGGACACTATAAGCCTCTTGAGAAAATAAAGTGGGACTATGGTAGTAGAATCTTATACATTTTTATTAAGACTGAAGAGTACAGGGATAGATATAGATGTAAAAACATACAAATAAATACTATATAAAAACACATGGAAATGTGTCTATTTCAAATGCGAATCGGTGGTAGAGCTCTTACTTAGCATACACAAGACCCTGGGTTAAACACCAGCACCACCAAATAAATAAATAAATAAATAAATAAATAAATAAATAAATGAAAGACTTGTTTTTACTACCATAAAAATTCTTTGTCTAATAAGTGTCTTTTCCCTATATAGTATACAGGCACCATTTCTCCTCAATTCTTAAAAAAATGAGTTCATTACTACAAGATTTTCCATTCACTGATGATTATGTAGCACAGTTTTCCCATCAGAAAGGTCTCCTACTCAGTCTTCACTTTCAAAGCAGGCAGTATTTATGTGGCTAGGTATCCTTTGGGTTGGTTTGAGGTTGCTGGTTTTGGTCTGGTGACTACAGAGGTAACACGGATTTCTCCTTCTGCTAAATAGCTGCATAGAGATGACTCGGAGGCATGTAAGACCAACTGATTTATAAAACTGTATTTATCTGTACATGTATGGACTATTAATTTCCAACAAAAATTACCTCTTTAGTTAAAACCAATTTTCACTTTTCAAAATATCTTCCAACTTATTTATTGGTTGTTACTCAATTGCCTATATATATATGTATACATATATATATGTATACATATATATATACATTATATACATTAAGGCATATGCTTCTAACTTTTAGATGGAGGAGGAGCAAAATCTATGCCAGATACTGTGTATTCTACAATGGTGCTAATCTCAGAGCTAAATGATATTCCATTTAATTTAAAAAAGAGTTTTAAATAATTATCTGTGTGCCTGTGTTTTCCTTTTGAGAGATGCACATCATACTAACACATCAGTATAAAAGCAAATGAAACATCCACATGTTCTAAAGTCTAAGGATAGTAGTATAATCCATATTTAATTCAAAATAAATTAGAACTTTTCCATGTGAAATGGGCCAAATTATCAATATTGTTAAAGAGTTATAATGCAATATGACATCTACAGGGGAAATAATGTCTGTAACAGGTGACTGTCCTCAAATATTTTACAGACCACAATGAATGATGAACAGACTGGTAACTTGTTTGAGTTTCCATTATAGATTTGAGACAATGACAAATCATTTTTGTATTTAAATTTTTGTACTAATTTGAGAAAAAAGTCATTAAATACTTTTAAAACAATGTTTCTTATCTTGTCATCTCACTCAGCTGACATCGTGTGACCCTCATGAGTTTTTTTTATCCTTCATTGTAATAATTGGCAGATGAACTAAAGATCTAAAAGAATCATAGTTCAAACAGGACAATTTATTCTTCTTTGACACAACAACTCAAAGCAGTCTAGCTGTAGATTTCTTCTATCTTCTTGTTCTTCCACCACAAATATGTTGCCCTTCTCTCCATGGTCAAGGATAGTTAGCCATGATAGTTACATGCCGGTCAGTGGGAGGACCATGAAAGCAGGAGGGGAGGGTGTATTTCTCATCTTAAAAACCTCAACCCAGCAACTTTTTAGATCATTCCCTCCCACATCCATTGCCCTGAATTTAGTCACATTACTATAGCAAGCTGTAAGATAGTATGGGAAACTGAATATTTACTTTGAATAACCTCATGCCCAGCTAAAAATCAAGGGTTTTATTAAAAAGGGAGAAAGTAGCTAACTAGAGTATATTTCAATATTTGCTATTTCATCTGTTACATCCATTAATAAAGAAAAAAATGCCACATACCTCTTTTCTCCTGCAAGAAACTATCTCCATATACTCCATTCTATTTTACCTTGCCACAACAGAGCTGAATATTTTGAGTGAGAATGTAATGAGTGGGGTTACAGCACAGAAGCAAATCTATTTCAAGAACCTAAATGTCTTAATAAGCATCACTAATAAGGAAAAAGTTCTTTTGTTATGACTTATTAAGCCCTGAGTGATTATAACATGTCTAGAAGATGATAAAGGGTTATTCAAGTAATTCAATGAGCAAGTCTGTACACCATATTTGGGTGGTTAATGCATTTATTTAAACCATCAGGCTGGAAGCCCAGGACCACAATGCCCATTCCCACAGATCCCAATTAGTCGTGCATTGTTCCACAGTCAAAAACACTACGGTTATGGTCATCTTGTTGGCATACAGTTTTGTTCACAAAAGTGAACATAAGGATAGATACAGGGGATTAGGCAGCATAAATGTCTAGAATTGAGAATGCTGGACAAACAGATCTAAACCATAATCACTATTACTGCATAAAAACTCAAAATATGTATCTTAACTTACAATGGATATATAGTACCCTTTTATATTAAATCACAAACTAGCTCTGACTTTGTGCCTGATACTACTAAGCAATGTAAGGCATGCAGAAGTTAAAAATAGTACCTTCTGCTTAGAAGACCTCAAGATGTTTGTTAAACAAGAAGTTGATTTCCAAGAGCAGGTTGGGATGATGATTAAATGAGTATGAACTAGAAAAATTCAGAAAGAGAAAGACCAATCCACATTGCTTGGGAATATCTTCTCTGACTTCTCTGTTGGACGAACTACTCATCATTCAGCACACAGAGGAAGCATTACTTTCCCCTTAAACCATCTCTATTTCTTAAATTTAGTCAGCTTCTCCCCAACATCACCACCCTGCCTTGTAAATTTCTCTGTCCCTTTACTTTTTCCACCTTGTAAATGGAGTGCTAGTCTATTCCCCCAATTAGAACAAGTTTCATGAGGGAAAGCCCCTCGTTCTTTCATCTTTGCATTCATATTTCATCACAGAGTGGTGGTCCAACTACAGGTTTGAGGGAAGACTAGACTTCCTAAGGATGCTATGAGAGGGAGTCCTCAACTGAATGGGAGTTTAGATTGAATGGCAGGAAAGTCCTTTCTAGTTCTGACAATCCAAGATTATATAGAATCTCACTGTGGGATTAAATTACTTTTACATCATTTTGTGGAGGTGATTTTTTAAAAACAAATGTAGAATTTAGATTGAGGAAATGTGAAGAGGAATAGCCTGTCTTTCTCTAGGGGAAAAAGGAAATTGGGGTGTGTGTGTGTGTGCGTGTGTGTGTCCTAGGTAGGGGTTAGATCAGGGAAATGGCTTGAGTAAATCAGAGTGTATACTCATGACTAGAGAAAGAAACTGATTTAATAACTAAAGGAGGGTCAAGTGATACAGTGCTTTACATATACAGAAAGATACTCTTACCTAATATGAAAAAAGAAGACACTGTAGGCCTTTAAGTGGGAAAGTAGTATAAAATAAGTATTTTAGAAAAATTATTTTCATAAGTCTATGACAATGACATGAAAAAGAAAAGATACAAGCGATGAAACCAATTAGGGGAGAAGAACAGCTGTCATCCCAGAAATGAAGGGATGCATGATATGAAGGACCATAAGCAAGTCTCCCAAGGGAAGAGTCAGAATGGTGTAGGTGTCTGGTTTAAGGACTACATGGCCTTGGAGTTATTTCAGGGACAAGGAATTGGAATGAAGAAGAATGGAAAAACTGAAGATACAGTGAAAAGACTGAACTGAACCCGGGAGCAATACTCTCCTCTCATTGATAAATTTGGAAGGCAGGGATGGTGTTGTCAATAGAAATGGGTAGTCCACTGCTAGGGCTCACTCAAGGCAGGGGAAAGGGAAAGGGTAAGGGAAAGGAAAAGAGATCATTTTATTTATAGACTTGTTGAATTTGACCTGATGGTGAGTTTTTACTAGGGTTAGCATAACAAAGTACCACAGTCTGGATGGGCTTAAAAAACAGAAACTCATTTTCTCAGCCATGGATGTAAGAAGTCCTAGAGGCAAGTGCAAAGTATCAACAGGACTGGTTACTTCACAGGCCTCTACTCTTGGCTTGCAGATGGCCACCATTTCACTGTTCCACAGTCTTTCCCCCACCCGTCAGGGTCACAATCACTTCTTTTTACAAGGACATTAATATTGAAGTAAGGTTCACCCTTGTAACCTCACTTTAATTTAATTACTTTTTCTTAAAGCCCTGTTTTCAAATACAGTCACATTTAATTACTGAGGATTAGGACTTCATTATATACATTTTGGAGACACAATCATCCGTCAACAATGGGAGATGCCTGTGCTTGGTTCAGAAGACAAAGAGTAGAACCATGAGCCTAGAAGGAGGCCTAGTGATTTCTTTTAATAAGAGGTAGAAAAAAGATTGACTTGAAATTGGTAACTCCATTTGGAGATAAAAATGATAACATGGCTTTAAAATTTTCTCCTTTACTTAATGTGGGAGTTTAACAAACTGTTTCATCAAAAACAACACAGTAACAGCAAATAAATATATGAAAAATGTTTAACATCACCGGTCATTCGAGAAATGCAAATTGAAACAACATTGAGATTTCATCTCACTCCAGAAAAAAATGACTATCATCAAGAAATCAACCAATAACAAATGCTAGAGGGGCTGTGGGTAAAAAGGAAGCCTTCTGCACTGTTGGTGGGATTGTAAACTAGTGCAACCATTATGGAAATCAGTGTGGAGATTTCTCAAAATGCTAAGATTGGAAGTCCCATTCAACTCATTTATTTCCCTTATGGGAATCTTTCCAGAAGAATTAAAAACATCATACCACATCGATATATGTGCACCCATGTTTACAGTAGCACAATTTATAATAGCCAGATCTTGAAAACAACCCAAATGCCCATCAACTGAGGAATGAATAAAAAAGATACGGTCTTTTTATACAATGGAGTACCACTCAGTCATAAAGAAGAATAAACTTCAGACTTTTATAGGTAAATGAATGCAACTTGGGACCATATTCACAAGTGAAATAAACAAGACTCATGTGTGAACAATGGATTGTCTCCCTAGTGTGAGAGGCTGAAAGAGTAAATAAGATCCAAAATGTACAATAGGTATTGTAAAATGAGAAGAAACTGTTCCAAAGGAAAGAGAATCTAGGATGACGGCAAAGAGAAAAAAAGAAAGGGAAAAGTAATACATATATATATATATATATATATATATATATAATAGGATAATTATACTACTAATTTCTCTTAGTTCATTGAAAAGGAAGGTTTGTGATAATATTGCTTGGACAATTAATTGCCTATATCTTGTACTCTAAGTAACTAATTTAAAGACAACAATATGCAATGTATTAA
>RJWT010003536.1:0-36182 GCA_004365215.1 Cuniculus paca | reverse complement strand
TAGGTAGTTCAGGGGCAACTTCAATGGATAGGCAATATTTTTCTGTATCCACAGAAAATAATGTGTGTGTATGTGTGTGTACTTGTGTGTATGTGTGTGTGTAGTTGCACATACTTGTGCACAAACACACATCATATGCCAAGGGGTCTGATCAGGAAATGTACACAAGAGATTCTGTGGGAGAAAGGTAAAACTCATGCATGAATACTACAATCAAGTCATCACCCCTCTAATGGAGGATGGTGGAGACTAAATGTCTTTGTTCTCTGTTCTCCATTATAGGCAAGCCAGACTATTCTTTGGGGAAGAGCATCACATTTGACATCATAGCAATTTTGTGTTAAAGGAGAATACTGAGGGGTGTATAAAACCACATCTATGCTTTAGAAATATTTCTACTGATGAAGTATTGAAATTTTAATATTGTTTATTTAAAAGAATAAAAATTTTCAGCATCGACTGTTTTTTGGTTTTCCTGTATGAACCACAATAAAAGTACCAGTAGATCTCTATAACAAAATAATATTTACTTCAATTATCACATTTAAGGCAATCTTCACACAAGAGAATAGCACATTCCATAAACACATCTCACTTGCACTGACAGTACATGTGCTTAGCTTTCTTGTCTTTTATTGGTACATACTTGACATCTCGATGGTCTTGCTGTTTTGTCAAGAGGTTCTTATTATATTGTACCATGTGCACTTAGCAGGAAAATAAGATATCAATAAAATAAAATATCAAATATGTAATGAGTACTTAGAATACATATCAACATTTTCACATCAACTTTGTACTTACCTACAAAACCTAAAGAGGTCAAGCATGGTGGTTCAAGCTTGTAATCACAGCACTCGAGAGGGTAAGATAGGCTTATTTCTATGAGTTCAAACACAGCCTGGGCTACATAGCAAGATCCTGCCTCAATAAATAAATAAGTAAATAAAGAAATAAAACCTGAATTGCATATACTTCTCATGGGGCCCTGCCAAATTCATGAGAAGCAATGACTTTGTCCTAGATACTCAAGGTGCAGAAAGTCTCACTCCCAACAATGTTTATCGCCAACCATTATCCAGTCCTTTGTGTTTTGAATTACATCATATTTGCTGCATACCTCATCAACAACATCTACTCCACCTTTGGTTTCATCATAAAAAATCACCACCTCAGACTTTGCTGAGATGCCAAGTTTTCCATCATGGTACAGTGTTGGCATCTGGAGTACCAGTTTGTTTTTCTTTGCCAGATATGAGGCCAATGTTATACCTTTCTGAAATCCAAAGATCATGCTCTACAGTTCTGTGTTTTGAAATTGCAAGATTTCATTGGGAATTTCTTTTTTCTTCTTGCACACAGTTCCTATGCAGGTCAACTTGTGCTCCATTAACAAATGCACCATCCACCCAAAACTGGTAAACTAATTGTCAGTTGTCACATTCTGATTGGTTTGGGAGAGGGGAGCAATAAGTCTATTAACAACATCGTTTGGTTCATTACTAGAATAAAGACCTGGTGGCTGATTTTCAGAATAAATTTCTAAAGTGAAAGTATATATCTTCATATCTAGCACAGTATATATTTTTATACCATATTTTGAAGTGGTTTTTGGTATATGCTGCCTAAAACTACAGTGATCAGGTTTTTCATGTGCCATTGTACTGAATTGGGCTACTTTTACAAGAAAAATAAGAAGAAAGTTTATAAAAATCCTAACTAGAAGAAAGTTAAAAATGAGCATTTTATAAGTAAAACCCACCTATTGTTGCTTTGGAGCTCCTATACACATCTTGCTATTCATCTGTCAAGTGGTTAAATTCACATATGGGTTCCTGTTTTCCCCAGGCACAGCTGTTGTGAGCCAGATCTGGATTCCATTATGGTAAATCAGATGTTTGTAGAACAGAAGAATGCTATGGGTGTATTTTACCCCCTGTGATGCTCACAGATACACATATGGAGCATTATGTGTTATAAATTTGATTTGACACTTGAACAGGTATACATACTTTGCTGTTCATCATACAAGTGACTGAAAAAAAATTGTTTCCTGTACACTTCCGACACAGCTACTGAAACACACAGCCAGCTACCATTATGCAAAAGTATATAATTTCATTGGAAAAGTATGTAGTGGGAATTTATCATAAGAGAAGAATTGCATGGGTGTGTTTTTACTATCTGTGATGCTCTGGAATACATATATGAAGAAGCTATACAGGCCATTATGTATATAAAAATCTCGATTTGACACTTTTGCACATGTGTAAACACCTTGCCATTCTTTATACCAAATGGTTGAACACAAAGGTGCTTTCTGTATCCTTCAGGCATGGCTACTGAGATGCAGAGCAGACTACCCTTATGCTAAAGGATGTAATTTCATTAGGAAAATGTATGCCCCAAGGCATACATTTTATAACAACTTAGAATCAGTCTTTCATAAACAGTTAGGAGACTGTCAAAGATAAACATTTTAGTATTGATAAAAAAACTTTAGAAAAGTATTTGAATATTGTATTTCAGATAATACTGTAAAAAATGATGCATAGACAACTATTGTATTGACCACTAGAAAAAAAAAGTCAATAGAACATACAACAGGTTCTAAAATGAACATATTTATTATACTGAGACAGATATGCTGTGACCTGCACAGCCAGTGGGATCCTAAGAGGACATGATAAGAGATTAAGAAAATACTGTAGATACATACTAAAAGGAAAGCTGGGACTGGGTGGAACCTGACCTTTCTGATAGAGAGGCAGTGACAGTGCAACATGTGCACTTAGTGCAACATGGTCTGCCTCTTTATTTATACTGGTCAAAAGAGGGGAAGTAGGGGCTGGGGATTTAGTTCAGTGGTGTAAGTGCCTGCCTGGCAAGCGCAAGGTCTTGAGTTCAATCCTTGGTGGTGCCAAAAAAAAAAAAAAAAGAGGGAAGCACACAACAAAGTCAAAAGTGGAAGGTCTTAACGTTTGGCTGAGAACACTGAAAGTGAAACATTCTCAAAACTGTTTGTACTGCGGTTAATAAGGAAGAACACCAAGGCCAATCACCTGCTAGACTGGTCTTGCTCTAATCCCATCAACTTGTTTGCATGACTCAACTCAGGAGCTCCATGTTCTCACGGCTGGCCTTGCTCTAGCCCCAAATGTGTTGTTGAACTCCAACTTAGCTGCTCTTCACAGAGGTACATATTCATTCAAAAATTATCAAATGTTATAAAAATGCCACTTTCTATTGAATACAAAAGAAAGAGTAGAAGGAATAAATAGCAGAATTGTTAAATTTGAAGACAAAACTATTGACTAGTAAGTTGGGTAGAGATTTTCTAGCATAAAAGAGTACATAGAGCTAAAAAGATTGGATAAAGAAAATATAGGAAATACAAAGGATTGATTCAGAAGTCAAGATCTACTTTTATTAGAGTTAATACTGGGCTGAGTAGGAATATTTACCAAATTTCAGTGGCTTAGCACATTGAAGTTTGATGCTGCAGAATCACAAATCTGCTCCAAGTCTAGGCTCTTCTCCAGTGCAGCATCCTTCCTGTGTCAACTCAGTCATTCAGATCTAGGAGGAAAGAATATAGTGCTTGCTTGTGTCAGGAAGGAAAGGAATCACCAGAGTCTAGATGGGCATCAGAGAATATGCATAAAAAGAAATATTCCAATAAATAATAGGTAATTATTTCTCAGAACTACAGACATCTGTCTTCATCTGAGGAGGGTTCTCTAAAGTACACATTAGGTCCTGGAACTCTTCATTTTGAATACCAGATGTCAATAGTGTTTCAATCCCAGGTGTCAACAGTGTTTCAACAGTAAATCAAAATACCAAAAAGGGGGACACATTGACCTTATTACATTCAAGTTACTAACAAAAGGGGGAAAGACAAACAGAGAACAGTTGACAAGTTTGACCAAGAGAAAAGTGAAGTGCATAAACAGAAAAAATATTTAAATTAAAATGTAACTCCAGAAACAAAAATAATTACAAAATTAATAAGTTTAGATAAGCTTTTTTATCTGTTTTTTATTTGTACCTATTTTTATGATTAGCTTTGCTAACAGCTATATTGTTTAGCTTAACATTAATATTCACTTGTTTTTTTCCTGCCACTATGACATTTTCTATTTTGTGTCAGTTTTCCACATTATTTCCCCTCTGTTGTGTTTACAATTTTATTTGCATATCTTTAATTTCTTAAATGAAGTGTTATTTTCATTGTTTTAAAACTTACCCAATTATTTAAAGTTTTGTGTTCCAAAATAAAACATAAATTGTATTTTTAAATACTGCAGACTACAGCATAGTTTTTCCCTTTTTTATATTACAGTTTTGCTTTCATTTTCACCTAGCAATTATGCTGATAATGATTTCACTGTTAGCTTTCAGGTGATAGATTTGATTGCATGCGATTGAAGAAGTGTAAGTTCTCTTTTTTTTATAGTAGTCAAATAATGTAAAATATAATAATTTCAGTTTTTAGACTGAAATGAATTGCTTTAATGTCCTAGAAGATAAAAACAAATTATGAAAGGAAGACAATGAAAATAAACACCCTCAGACTGTTGCAAAAAAAGTTTTATACATTATAAACATTAATTCAACCCAATCTCTATCTCATATTTTTGTCTAGTTGAACTGTTAGAATCAAAAGAAGAATTAACTTCTAATAGACTGTTTACATAAAATTCTGCTTTCCTAATACATACATGTTATATAAAATAGGCACTACTCTTTTCTTTATTATATACATCTTTTTAACATAAAGTTTTATATTTACTTTTATTGCATTTACTTTACCTTAAATTCTATTGTTTTAGGAAACATTTCTGCAGTTGTAACTGTTCTTTATCTTTTCAGCAAAAGTCAGAAATACTTAAATTTTTCTCAAACAACAAAAGTGGGAGAATTATAACGATACATATACACTGAAATCCCAAAAGGGAAAAATTTAGAATAAAAGTACAATTCATTATTAAATTTATCATAGTATGTATATGCTTACATAAGAAAGAAAGCAATTTTCAAAAATTTCAAAATACAATATTGAATGAAATATTTTGTAACACAGATTGATTAAGGCAAAGAGTGAATTCATTTTCTGAGAAGATAATATTTCGCTAAGTTGAGATTCAGAGTTGGTGTTCCCTGTCATCAAACTTAATTTCTAACTACAATGTTTGTCTGTTAATAATGATCTGTTACAAGCTTTTACCTATTTTATCTTTCAACATGAAATGCGTACGAGCCCCCTTTCACACAGCATTGCTTAAAACACTAGTTTAACTACATCCTTTCTATTTGCACTCAGAAAGCACCCATGCAAGGTGGTGCGATCACCATAGGCCAGCTGCAGCAAGTATCCATTGACTCAGCCATACTGGAGTGAAAGCTAGCACAGACAATACATTAATGAATGGGTGTGCCGTGTTCTAATGACTTTATGTATAGACACAGAGAGTTTTGATTACTATTAAACAT
Source organism: Cuniculus paca (assembly GCA_004365215.1). Taxonomy (NCBI): domain Eukaryota; kingdom Metazoa; phylum Chordata; class Mammalia; order Rodentia; family Cuniculidae; genus Cuniculus; species Cuniculus paca. The sequence goes on along the minus strand of RJWT010003536.1, from coordinate 30,686 downwards.
TTTTAGCTTTTTGTTTTAATTTAAATAATTTAACCCGTTAAAAATTATAGTTTATGATCAGTGTGAAAATAAGAAATAGAGTTTTTTAGCCTGTGGGCTGTGAATTGCTGACTGCTGCTTTAGGGACTGAAGACTTCCTAATGCATGCCTACTTTTTCAATTTTCTTGGGCTATTTACTACTTTTCTAATGAACCTCTACTTCTCTCTAATTTTCATTTCCTAATACTGTCTACTTATGAGATGCCTCACTTTCTTGTCAAATTACCTTTTCTCTTTACAATCACTCCTTAGTTTTTGCTTCTCCATGTTTCATGTGTTTTCTATATAACCATGCTTTTATGCTTCTTCATAGAATTTCTTTGGTATCAGTTACTATCCTGCATTACCCCATTAACTCAGTTGTATATCCTAATTCAAATTACCAAGACAGAGGGAACTTGATTGACCATACCCATTATGTTATCATATTGATGTGATATATAAATCACAGTTTTAACCAATATTTGATTTTCTGTGAGTCTAGAGTCCATCTTCTATCTAACCAGCCATGTGGATGTTATACAGTCCTAAGTATAGCCAATTCCTCAATAGTGACTGCGTGGCTTGTAGTAACATGTAAATACAATACATGCAATAGTAACATGTCTGCTTGGAAGGAACCTCCGGGTAAGACAGGTGTTTTAAGGTTCAACTTGCATGTTAAATTTCAGTATTTCTTATTCCATCTCTGAATGTAATATTGCTTTTTTTTAGTACTACCTGAATTACTGGACTAACACTACTTGATCATTTTATAGTACATTTGGAACATAAAGGGATTCAGTTTGTTAATTGTTAAGGCCTCCATCTACATAAGTGTACCCACATTCAATTTTTAACATTTAACCCAAACTAGTTTCCTATGAGCATATGTCGAGACATTTTTAATTGTTTTTGTTTTGTTTTGTTTCATTTATGGTACTCAAGGCCTAATGCATGTTAGGTAAGAACGATACCAGTGAGCTGTATCTGCTGGCCTCTGATGGTTTTTGAAGCTCTGAAACCAGTATCTGCAAGATAGTTGTTGCCTATCTCTTGATAGTTTGGAAAAACTTACCTGAAATACTGTCCAGGTTCATGGAAGCTGTATATTTTCCAAATTGTACCATTTGGCCACAACTCCTAAGTTTTCAGGTACAAAGATCTCTCATCATTCCATAATTTCTTTGAGAATACACCTAAGAAAGTCATGTAATACTTTGTTGGGAAAATTAATTTAAATTATCCAGTCACCTCTATAATTTAAAAAAAATTGTGTGATGGCAGACAATGATAAATCTCACCCCTGAATCTGTGTTGAATTGGAATATATATAACCAGCTTCTATGCAAGATGCTTTATACTGAGCAAAGAACACATTATCCTTGATTGACCAATTCACCCCCAGTCCTTGCCCACAATCTTTTCTAAATTGTATAAGCTACTATCACATGCAGATTCTGTGTTAGACGAGGCTCAGATTTTTCACCGTTAATTATTCTTCTATTTCTGACTTTGATATGAACTTCACTCTTTTCCTTGAGACCCTCTAGCACTACACAGTTTCTACGTATGTACTCAAGAAGCTTTGTCAAAATATTCTGTTGTGACTTTTTATGTAAGGTTTGTGTGACCGAGGAAAAAAGAAAAGGATCTAGGAATTGGTATTACAGCCTTCACAAGCATTGGACTCAAACTCCAGAAAGACTGTTTCTCAGTTATGCCAAAAATTTCACATTGAAAAATCCAGTTGCTCTGATTTTTCACACAGGAGCCTGTACAATAATCTGGTGTGGCAGAAAAATATGATGAATGTTTAAATTTAAAAAGGAAAATTATTACAGAAAAATGCACATTGCCCTTAATTCTCCCTCAAAATACTTTCCCCTCTTTGAACAAAAGTATTCCATCATTCTCACCACTTTTTGAAAGAAATCCTCTTTTGTGAGTGTCTGTAGTTGAACCATCATGGCAGCCTCAATGCCCTGAATCAATTCCAAAGATTTACCTTTCACAGTTATTTTTAGGGGAGAAAGAGCCAGAACTTGCAAGGTGCCAGTTCCAGTATGAAAAAAGTGGATTAGGACACATCGTTATGTTTTTACAAGGCTGCCTTTCTGTTGGATGGCATTCAACAGCTGCATTTGCCCTATTTTTTTTTATTATACCTCTAAAGACATTCAGGAAAGAGGACTTCCAGAACTGCTCAAAAAGTGGTAAAAATGATTAGATAAGTGTGTTTGAAATGAGAGGGATGTTTTGAAGGGGATTAATACAAATGTACTTTTAACTGTAAAATTTGTTTAATCATTCAGTGTATTTACCCCTTACAGAAGAACTGTCTGATATTTGCTGAAAACGTTGTTAATGAAATTCTTTGTGACTACTAGTATGTTTCAATCAAGAAAATAGTATATATGACATTACTATCTCTGCTAATATGCACACTGTATAGCTTTTTTTAATTGCTGAGATGATGTGACTAATTTGTTAGATGAAATATGGAGATTTTTGAGCATATTTTGTCAAATTTGAATTTGTTGTTACAAAAGTCCAGCTTAACTACTTTTACAAACTATTTTCAAAGTATAATTAGCAAAGTTGGAGAATAAACACAGATATTATGTTTATGAAAGTTGCTTTTAAGCTGGACGTGGTGGCACACACCTGTAATCGCAGCACTTGGGAGGCTGAGACAGGAGGATACTTGCGAGTTTGAGACCAGCCTGGGCTAGAAAGTGAGTCCAAGGCCAGTCTGAACTGCCTAGTGAAACCCTGTCTCAAAAACATGAAAAATGAATGAAAGAAAGAAAGAAAGAAAGGAAGAAAGAAAGAAAGAGAGAGAGAAAGTTGCTTTTAAAATGCCAAGTTTGAAGACATTTTAATTTATGCCCATTCTAGAAAATGTGCTAGCTATTTGAAACTTATACTCAAAGGGCTTTTAAAAACCTACTGCACTTTTACAGAAAGAATAGTAAGAATGAGATTAAAACTTGAATGTTATTTAAAAATATGAAATAAGCATCTCTGCTAAACACCTAACTGTGAAACTGAGAGTGTTAAAATATTTCTGGATTTGCCTAAAATAGTACTTCACAGTTATTTTCATCTCGTTCTAAGTGAAAGCTTTTCTTAGATCTCTTTTCCTTGTACTTTTAGCCTTTATTTATCTTTGGAAAAAGTTCAGATCTTTTATGATGCTTAATGTAAGGGATATTCCCCAATTTCTAATAACTTTTTATAGTCCCAATCCACTGTTGTAATCAATGACCTAAGATTACACTAATACTTCTCTCACATCATTGAAGAACAGAATTGGCTCTAAAGGTTGACATATACTGCATAAATGAAAAAGAAGGGAGACAGATTTCTAGGAGTTAAAATAATTAAGATATGCTTATATCCACAAAATAAATTCCTTTTGTCACAATAACAGTTCAGGCTTTTTTTCACATTTATTGCTCAGATATTCATTTGTGAACAAAATAAAAAACCAATCATTCCTACTTATCCTGAATATATGTAATTTTATGTTGCCTTACTGTCCATTTTGAACAATAGTTGGACTTTTCCTTATAGAATCATAGTTCAATTGTCTCCATCCCATTTCCAATTCTACGCTTCCTCCATCTCCTCTTTGTGGTAGGTGTGGTTTTCTGCTTTATAACAGCACCTTCTGGTGTCCACCTGCCTATGGGATGTGTAAATTTAGCTTACATCATTGATCTTGCCTGTCCTTCTACTCTGTATGGACTGTGAACTTCTAGAACTCATGTGTACTTGCTTTAAAACCTACCACTAAAAATTCCTTACAGGAAACCTATTCAGATAACCTGCTGGGTCCAATAATAGCACTGAGCCAGGAGTTTGCCTATTCTTTCTCTGCCTGCATTCCTTGACCACTGCTTGTGTACCTATAAGAAGGCTATGTAGCCACCCCCACTACCACCACCCAGAATCTACAAGTATTGAAGACTTAAACTCTCACCATATGGTTGTATCAGTGTGTAGTTCAATCCCCAATATCAAGGTCACCCAAAAGGAGCCTGTGCAGGTGGATCTTCTGTAGGTCCTCTTTCACCCCAGCCTCTGGTAGCTGCTGGGAACAGTAGCTCCATATTCAGCTAATAAAGAAGCTTGAAAAGTTACATACTAACACTGTTATACCATGTTTAATACAATATAGTTGAACATTTTTTCAGCACTGAAGCAAGATGATACTATCACCACTAACATAACACACAAATACAATAATTACTGGGACTATAACACACTTAAGTATTAATATTTTAAATCAGCATGATGGACTGTTCATATTAGTAATGAAACAAAAAATCGACAAATTATTTTTTCAGTATTAAAAATCATTTTTATGAATGATTATGGGGAAAAATCACTAAATATGTTGTAAAGAAGGGAAATAATATGAACATCAAGACAGTAGAGAAAATATAACAGCCATCAAGCCATACTGCCCAAAGTCAGGGACAGGAATAGGGAAGAAATGTAGTAGCCAATCTCTGCGTTCTCTTTTCTACAGGAATATTTTCTTTAAAATATATGCAGAAAATGCAAGGAAATAAAACATAACCATATAAGAGTTATGCATGAAGCCAGGCATGGTGGTACACTCCCGTAATCCCACTTGGGAGGCTGAGGCAGGAGAATCATTGCAAGTTCGAGACCAGCCTGAGCTAGAAAGTGAGCCCAAGACCAGTCTGAATTGCACAGGGAGACCTTGATTCAAGAAGACAAAAAAAAAAAAAAATTAAAAAAAAAGAGTTATGCGTGAAACACAGAACAGTGTTCTTTCTCTCACGGACACTTATTAAATGTGTCTGAGACTAGTAAAAATTCTCACATCCAAAAATTTTTCTTATGATCAATTTTCTTTTAAAAATAGACATATCTAACTTATTAAAATTTTATGTAATTAGGCAGCCATTTTGCATTTTTACAAGTTGGATGATAGATTCTTGCCTTTTGATTTCTTACAATAAAGGAAATGTTTATTAAACCCATTTCACAGTAGAAATCAATCATTGAAATAAATGTTTTAGGCAAACTATTGACAGGTCAATTGTGAGAAAGTCAATTATTTTTTTAAAATAATAGAATTTTTAGGAAAATGATATTAAAGAAAATTGTAACTACTTCGTCTTTTGTATGTGTGGTTTCCTGTTTTTGTTTTTGTTTTTGTTTTTGTTTTTCCTTTGTAACTACTTTGGATACCAATTGAATCAAATGTTTCTGTGTGTCCTCAGAGCTCTTCTAGAATAGGAATTTTACTTTATTCAGGTTTATAGGATATAATATCTTTAGTGGTCCAAATGTTTGCAATCTTTCTGTATATAAAGGATAAAATTTTTAAATGTTAACTAAGTAATCCAATTATGTAAAAACTCTGTTTTCAAATTTTAGTTTAGTATGCACATGGTAGAAGTACTAAGGACAAAAGTTCATAGATTTATAGGTAGTTAAGCAGAAAGGAAGAACATGAGCCTAAAACAAATAAAAACCTTAATATGGAAGTGCAGCACTTGAAATGTTTCCAGAAGAAAGCAGAATACAATGACATATTTGAAAATAAAAACATGTGTATACCTTCAACTTTCATTAACACCTCTTCTTTGTGTGAGACACCTTCTCCCCACAATCATGTCTTTCAGTAACTCATGTATGTGCCTGTGTTTTTCCTAAGAGCAGGATGGCAGCTTGGAACAATTGAATTGCAGGGTTGGAGTTTGAACTGCTTCAACTGCAGCCAGCAGAAGAATGTGACGGAATTGATCTCGTTCCTGAAAACAAAAGGCCAACTAGTGACTACTGCCAGGGTTTGGGTAGGTATCAGTTCATTCTTGGCAAGAATACAATCTAAGGAAAAATTGATGACTTGGATCATGACTAATTATCCTAAGCATTTGCACATTCATTATAAAATAGACTTTCAGATCATGGTCATTGCTTAAGTTTCTTTCACGGACAAAATTAATCATCACTTGATAAACTTTTGTAGTTTCAAAAACACATTCACATGGATCATAGTTATTAGTTTTCCCAAAACCTGTTGCTGTAGTTCAGCCTTACTCAGTGGTCAGATTTGTTATCTGCTAACCACATCACTGGTCTGTGCCATGTGCAAGAAATTTAGAGTAGATAAAACATGGCCCCCGTACTTGAAGAGTTCACAGATCACCAGGAAAAAAGACTGCATGGTATTCTGAATACTATGTAATATGAAGCCTGCTCTGACACAGTACTTTCCTTAGTCACTATCCTAGGACATATATTACTCACAGGGTTTGTGTGTGTCTTTGGGCAAGCATGTGATGGCTGATTTGAACATTAAAAATGATTGAAAATTTAATAGGTGAATGAGAAGGAAATGGCAGGACATGGAGTTGACAGGCTTATTCAAAAATAAATAATTAAAAGCAAAATTATGTTCGGGTGCACAGGGAAAAATAAAACAGTTCTCTACGAGAAAAGCATAAAAGACTAGAGAGAGGCTCAGGATGAAACTGGAGAAAAAGGAAGCGGTACAATCACTGACTGTCCTATCATTACTATCAGGAATAGCAGGTCTTCCTCAATATGAATACATTGTTCATCATCTCACATGGACTCCTCATTCTTTAAAAGCAGAATGCATTTTGGTGGGGAAGGAGCCTTCATGAAGCTATAGTAACCTTTCTTATTTAAGGTACTACAAGAGATGAAAAAGAAATAACTCCTAAGTCTCAAAAATATAAACTTGATACAAAATATAATTTAATTAAATGTATTTGGGTAAACACACAGCGTAGTTACAAAAAGGTACAAAATGAATAGTATATCTATTACCTGCCTGCTTTTAAGCTTTACCTGAAATCTTTAAAGCTAATTTCATAAAGGAGTTCAGATATGAAAAGGTCTGTCCTTGAGAAAAGGAAGATGAAAAATACTTCAGGGAGCAGAATGGAATATATGACATATGGAGTGGAAAAATAGAAAATAGACTATTGTGTTTTTGAGACAACAAGGAAGTCAGTATAGCTGGAAAGACAGGCAACAGATAGTTGCCAACCCTGTTATGTTGTTACTGTAAACAAGACTGGTTTTTCACTAACAAAAACAAGATTGTTAACCTCTGTAAAAAGCCATTGGTTTCTTCAATGTCTCATGCAAACATTATGAATGACATTTTTAGCAATAATTCTTACAGTCAAAATCACATTCACTTGGAAACAGAAAGATAAGGAGAGAGATTTAAAAGTAACAATAAAGACAGTTCCAGAGTTAACTGATGTTGGTAAATTCTAAAAGAAGTGAAGATGCTCTGGGAATTATTGGAAACGCGAATAGCCAAATGTTAGACAAAGATGTTTCTTCAAATTTCTTTTGCCTCCCAAATGAAAATTTCTCCTCTGTGAAGACAATGTTTACACACAAACCCAGAGGTCATCCTGAAGGTCTGTGCCTTGAACTGTACTTATCCAACTTTATATATGCTTTCTTACTCCGATTTCAGTACCAATGGCTGAATGGAGAAATTAAAATGTCCCTGATTCTTTGATTGAAAACTTTTAGGTTTGATTTTTCTCAAGAATTGTTTTGCTGGAAGTCTGATTTTTTGGCATTTTGCTTAATGTAGAGTAGTGTTCATCAGAAAATTATCACATCTAAATACTAGCTAAAAAGTTTTATATGCAAATGATGCTGTTCAACTGTTTATGACATATAAAAACCAGTTCATTTTGGGGAAGAGTCATGAAGAATAAACCCATGATTTTCTTTTACTGACATCAATGTAAACAGCTTTCTACTTAGATCAATGCCAAAAAGAATGTAGTTTTCATATCTTTTTGGCATCTTAGTGTTGATAGCTGTATGTTTGGAAATGAGTATTGTAAGCCTTCAAGACTATACAAATGAAAAGAAAAAATGATTTAATTATAAGCAGTGTGTACAGCATTATGATTATCATTGCTAGCAGTAAAAGATGATCCAACGACAAATGAACATATATTTTTTCAATTTATATGTTGATAAAGTCACTTAAGTGAATTAAAACCTGGTATACTCTACAGAGTAGTGCATTATCCTCTACACACATAATTATGAAATAAGTCAATTGTCGGAATTTATAAAGTGTAGTATTCTACCTTCCATCTATCATGCAACGAAGCATTAAAAGACAACTTAGGGAGTAAAGAATATTTTAAATTATTGAGTTATAAATACTTTGTAAATCAGTTCTTTTGATAAACTTATTTCCTGATCAGAGCAATGCTATATAAATTTTGGTCATTGTATATTTTTTCCATCTGTATTTCTTTCAAGTTCAAGTCTGGAGATCTTGAGTTTGTTGCTTTTCCCCATTAAATTGCATGAACCCTATCTCAAAGTTTGAACCATGCTTATGTTACATAACACCCAAGGGGAAACTTGTTTCCTGCAGGGACTCAGTTAAAAAGATGCCTTTCCACATAAAGATCTTTAATATTTCTGAATACACACTTTTTTTCTGAATGCTAAAAATCTGCTTTTCATTACAGTGTAATGGTACATGTTTCTGCTTGGGCATCTGTAATTCGAAGCTTACCTCAGCAGGATCACTTCATAGTCTTTCAAAGGAAACCGAAAGAGCAGTACTTAGCAGGCAGGGTGAACCAAGCTCAAATTCAACTGAGGTAGAGACAGGACTGTGTGCTCAAAGTGGAATCACATCCATCAATTGGTGCAGGACCTCTCACTGGGCTGGGTGCTTATTATTTAATTGTTTTTAATCAAGTCCGTATTGCCAAAGACAAAAAATTAAACATATTTTTTTCAAGATGTTAAAATGGGAAAACAGCAAATAACAAACACACTTAATGTTTACACTCAACCAACTGCTAAATTTTCATTTCATCTAAGTCACAAAAAGTTGTTTTTGTATTTTTCCTTGATATTATTTCTGACTAAAGCCCAGGATACTTAGCTGGTTTGGAGAATTCACCACCATGGAAGTTCTTTATTTAAATGGTTGACACCTTAACTTCCTATGGTGACAGTTTTATGTTGAGACCCACAAGGTTTCAGAGATGACATTTTCTAAAAGCTGATTGATGGAGTTCCTGCATGCAAGGGAGACATGAGACTTCATGACTTAGATAGGTGGGACCACTTCCTCTTGGGTAACATTAGCAGTCTATAATACAGACAGGGCCACTGAGAAAAAGAACATTCAAACTCATTAGTATGCTGTTGTGAGGTTTGTTACTAGGCAATTATAATTAAAATAGACAAATCTGCGGCCTTGTGAAAACTATGTTTAATGAAGCTTACTAGTGGAAATTTCTTTCTTCTATTTACTTCCAAATATCAAAACCAGGCCTTCTTAAGTAAAGCAATAACTTCAGTCCAAAGAAAATGTTCCATAACACAATCATGCATATGAAGAGGTTAAACATGTACAAAAAGCTACAAAAAATACTAGTTTGATTCTAGCAGTAATGGATTTTCATTCTTCTATAATCTTTCTTTGACCATAAAAAATCATTATGCAAAGGATACATTCACAAGTTTTAATGTTAGTATCTCTTCATCATTAAGAGGAAAAGTAATTAAATATTTAGCACTGAATGCTCTCTGTGGAGTAGTTATTATCACCCCCATTATAAGATGAGGAAAAAACACTAAGAAGGATTAAATAATTGTGTAAGGACACACAGCCAGAAGTGGCACAAATAGGATTCAAAGTTATCTGTGACTTAAAACATAATGTCTTCCTTTCCTATGTTTTCTACCAATAATTAATTTTAAGATTTTATAAGAGAGATGCTACAAAGACTCTATAGAGGCCACAAATAAACATGGTATATTATTCTATGGACACTTATTTATTCATATAGTATGTATATAATATATATAAACTATATGCACATGCAGTATGTACATGTAGAAAAGGAAATGAATATTAAGACTACTACTCTCTCTTCCTTTTGGCTGGAACCACCATCTTCCAGTAATTTGCCACAATGACAAGCACACAGGGAAAGAGGAGGGGAATCCAATATAAGTTCTTTAGACCTTTTAGAATACATGGTTTGTTCCTATGGTCACATACATGGGTATTTACAAAAAGGGTGATACTGTAGACATCAAGGGAATGAATGGGCACTGTGGAAAACAGGATGCCACACAAATATTACCATGGCATAACAGGAAGAGTTCAGTGTTACCCAGCATGCTGTTGGCATTGTTGCAAAAAAGGAAGTTAAAGGCAAGATACTTGCCAAGAGGATTAATGTGCGTATTGAGCATATTAACCACTCAAAGAATCACGATACCATCCTGAAATATGTCAAGGAAAATGATCAGAAAAAGAGAGAAGTCAAAGTACCTGGGTTCAAATGAAGTGCCAGCCTGCCCTGCCCAGAAAAGCACATTTTGTGAGACCAACGGGAAGGAGCCTGAGATGTTGGAATCTATTCCCTACGAATTCACGGCATAAACTGGGGGTGTAGCTCTGCCATTCAGTACCCAGTTGATGGCTAAGTGTTCCAGGCCCTACTTAAAAATAAAAAATCACCCTGTGTTGTAAGGATGGTTTCCTTAATTGGATAGATGTGTGGTGCCTTTATCTCAGAAACAAATACTTGGATCAGATTTTCATTCTACCTAATTAATTATGTTGAATCTTTACTCCTCAGTGGTTTTCTTGCTGAAAGATATTGCTGAGGTATTGTGTAGGTGTATACCCAAATGGCCAAATATTTATGAAATATTTATATTGGCCTGAAGATCCTGTAAATCACCATGGGGAAAAGATGTATCAAAATAAAATGGAAGTCACTTCAGTTAATTAAGCGGAAGTCCATTTCAGTTAAATTAATTGTTTAAAGCACCAACACCAAAAAAGACTACTACTTTCCATGAAAATTTTCAAATGAGCCTTGGATAAGACAAGACCTTACATAGATTGGATAACAAATAGTAGCTATATTAAGGAGCAAGAAATAATTAACAAAATAATTTGGCTGGAGTAAATCTTATATATGAAAAATGAAACAGTAAAAAATGAACAGATAAACAATAGGGAGCTCGCAAAGTGAGCCCACTGCATGACTGTAGGGTGTGAACTTTAACCTGTACAAAAGGGGGAGGCCATGTAAGTTAGTGAGAAAAGACCAAGAGATGCAGAGAGTGTTGAGAGGACATCAGGAGCCCAGGTGAGAGATAAATGAGCATTTAGTCTGATAGTACTGAGAGTGAAAGGGAGTACTTTTTTTCATGGGACAGAGGAAATCTACTTCAAGAGTAAGTATAGCAATTCTATTTGAGTCCAAGGAATATATTCCTGCTAACAATTTTCTTTCAGAATTGAAGATATAGAAACTAATATTAATATTAAAATGAAATTATTTAAATTTAAGAAAGAAATGTTAAAGCAGTGTTTTTCAAACAATGACTCAAATTTACCATCAATGGCACCCTATTTCCTTTCACATCTATACTAACAAGTGATGTGATCTGCTGACAAAACCCCATGGAGTGTAGATGAACATTTTTTCGGTCATTTACCAAAACATATTTCATCCTAATTGAATTGTAAAGAAACAATAAAACCTTAGGGCAAAAAGATAATCTCCTACCTAAGCATAAAATGAAAAGCTACGAAATAAATAATAAAATCTTTGGCTTTCTCTAATTCTTTTCACTGTCAAAAATAAACATGAGAAAAATAAACATTAAAATTACAAGATCAATTGTTCTTTGGATTCAGATTGAAAATTCAGATCTTTAGGTATTTGTTTCAATCTCCTAGTATAATCAAAATAAGATATACTGGTTATATGTCACAGGCAAGTCTAATGCCATAGTACCAGTGCATTGTGAGTACCTCAGGCCTCTCACAGGGCAATCTGTTAAAAAAAAAAAAAACACCCAAAAGTCATCCAGAGTTGCCCTTTAAAATCACTTGCAGCTATTTGTTATTTAATCTCTACAACAATGCATCTGTGACACAGGTCAAGGCCTCTTTGTAGTCAGCCAGGTGTCTGAGTCAAATCACAGGAAAATCGGGGTTTAAGGGCTTCATTCAGCTGCTCAATTTTCATTTCTCTGTTTATTAAACCAAAGTAAGTAATAAGACCTAACCCAACTATGTATTCAAAATGCATGATCATAAAAGATAGATGTCTTGGCTGCAATAAAATTTTTAAACGAAGAAATAAATAAAAAGATGTTTCATACAGCTGTGGAGTTTGAGTTCACAGACTAGTTCTTGTTAACACAGTAACAATCTTAGCATTAAGAGTTTATGTTTCTTAAAACAGAAGAGCTCAGAATATTCACTAATACACTGTAGCGTATGGCATATAAATGGCTCTACTTACTACTGTTTTCAGGTTTTGTTTTAAACTTAGTTTTCAATCCACAAAGGAAGCCAAAAGAAGCGTTTTCTATGGGAACAGCACAAAAGCAGAGCCAACAAATGCAAAAAGTAAAGTAAAGAACCAGCCCTAAACTAATAGGAAATGAATTGCTATCAAAAAAAAAAAATGAGAAAGTCTGAATTTTTGCACTTTTAATGTGAAAAGAAAACAGTACTCGTCTTTTCTCTTGAACCTCACATCTCACCAAACATGTCAATTCTTAATTTTGATATTAAATATCTGCCAATGTAGTCAGGCTAATGAGATGTATCTTTCTACCTATATACATACTTATCTACATAAATATTTACATTGAAATGCATAGTATACTATCATTATATACAGTCATTTATTAAAATGCCAACGTTTCATTTTAAAAGTATAGACACAGGGAAAAGATTAGAGAATAAGAAGGGCCAGGAACAATGTAACACAATAATAGTGACACAAAGGACGCCAGGGAGCCATATGTATCTGGGAAAAGCCTGCAGCTTAGTTATTTAAGATAGATACATGTGTCTGCTGTCTCTGTGCACATAGACAAGAAAGCAATACAAACATCAAGTTTTTGATGTTATTTAATAACAGTATACCTTTCTCATAGCCATGGGCATTTCTGAATCTCAATTTAGTAATATGGAAAATCAATTTTATTGTACTATAATCCCTTCAATTTCTTGTATTTCTAGAAGTCAAGAAATACAGAATAAAATTAAAGATAATTTATTTTCTTAAACTGAATGCAGGGACTTTTGTCTTAACAAATACATTTTTTCAGAAAAAAGAAGTAAAGTTTCAATACCAACTGTGTTGTCCATCCACATGTGTGAATCCAAATATTTCTGAGGTGGAAAATGCAAGTGAACGTCTGTTATGTTTTTGTATGTACAGTATTAGTTTAAAATTATGTACTCATCCAAGTGCAAACTGAATAGCATATTAATACTATATGAATAGAAAACTTTTGTTTTCCCATAAATATTCGGCAACCTTAATTCTATGCAATATTCTATTGGGCTTGTAACACATAAAAGACATAAACCCTGGAGGTCATTCACATGCAACAGTTCTAGGTGGAAGTTGGTTAAAATCACACATGAAAAACTGGCCTGGTCTTATTCTACAATAGATAGTTTCCATAAAAATCATTAGAGTTATACAATAATTTTATAGTGATATTTATTGAGAATAATGCATTGTTAAATTTGACTATCCTTGACTTAGTATGTGTTGATTTTATAGAAGCAAAACCTATAGGAGATATCCCATCATCTATTGTGAGTTACACAGGGCTACAGAATCTTGAACCAGATAGCTGCCACGATAATGTCAGAATTCAATACTTGGGTTCAAAAGCTCAGCAATTTCATTAATCAGGACTGAGATATATGTAGGTCATCTGGATCTTAACAGCAGCGAAGGTAATACATTCTAGAATGTAAGAGGAAGCATCCTGGGACAGCATGCCTTAGTTTGAACTCAACATTGGATACTTTCTCGCTAAAAGACTAGAACAAGTTATTCAATCTCTACTTGAATATTACCATTATTGAAAAGGAAGTGACGGTATTCTCTACCTTGTAGAGAAGAATCCACTGTGTATTTGGGAAAACTGGCTAGCACTGAGAGTGTGATACATGTCTGATGTCTGTATTTCCATTTAGTGGCCAGCATCAGGCACTATGGAGTACTGAGAGCTCTTCTCTTTAGTTTCCTTTAAGGACTCTTTACCTATTTACTATCTCCCCTACTCTATAGCTTTCTGTGATGAAGTAACACTTGGCAATAGTTCTACCTTTATTTTTTCACTCATAATGAAAACTAAATTAATTCATCCAAAAAATGGGTATTGAATAAGTATTATGTGCCTCCTAGAATTCTAGAAATTGAGGACCTACAAATGCTGTATTGATGGAGATTCATACAATGGGGAAAAAAAATAATATAGAGCTTTTGATTGTCAGGTACTCAGTAAGTTGACAGTTGAACAGAAACCTATAGAAGAAAGCCACTAATCCAGGATGATGAATTTGTAGAGGAAAACACCCCAGAAAGTATAAATACCCTTTAGCCGGATTTTATGTGTGTTTAGTACAACACAGAATCGTAGTGCCTGGTACAGTGTGAGGAAAGGAAAATGATGATGAAGCTACAGGAGACAACATCATACTTACCTTTGAAAAAATTGTGACTTGTAAGTCATGGCAGTGTAAAGCCACTGAAGAGTTCCAAGAGAAGTAGCATGACTAAATATAGTGAAAAAAAGCAACAACAAAACTTTTGCTGTACATACCAACACACATACCACAGAGGGCCTGTGCTAAAACAGTTAGAAGATTATTCCCGTTATCTTGACAAGAAGTGATAGTGTTTTGGACAATGGAAATAGAATTCGAATTCTGTGTTTATAGCATTTGAGAACAGAACCAGCAGGGTCAGGGTCAACAAGAGTTCATAGATTAAAGAAGGAGATGTTAAGAACTTCAATGACTTTGATATCTCAAGGGATAGAGTTTACTTTTAATGAGGTTGAAAAAAAAAGGTGGCCACCTCTGTAATCGAGATACATGGCATGCATCTAAAGGATTTTCTGACCAATTTCTGCTTCCATTTTTTTTGTCACCCCTCTGCGTTTAGCCATTATTTGCCTGACATAATGTCCCTGGATCCACACCTCACTGAACTTCAGTCTTACACCCAGCAAGCTGTATGGGGTGATTATTAATTCTAAATAGAAGAAAAAAGATGAAACAAAATAATTGACTAGTTTTGACTACCCAATTTAGTAGAATAGTAATCCTGCAGATGAGAGGAAGTATTTTAAAACATGTCCATTCCATCAGTCTCAGTGTAAGTTCCACCCTTCATTCATTACCAGTTCTCACTTTTTCTCTCTGAACTACCCTTTCTCTAATGCCTTTCTGGTGTGTTCTAACTGTATTTGATAACAGGAAAATGGAATTGTACTTACTCCTGAGGATTCATTATCTGGGATGATTTTGTAGGCTGCATTAATGCATTTATCAGAATGTACTATAAGATAAAAGCATTTTTAATTTAAAAGTTTCATATATGTATGCATGCAGTGGGTATAAGGATTAAAATTGTCCCACTTTGTAGTTCATATGTTTTCTTCCTATACCTGTTTTTACTCTCATTGTCTTCTGACATAAGTTAAATATTAATTTAATTAAGCATGATCATTTCAAACAGAGTTTCTGCTTATACTCTTGAACTTTGCCTCTAAATTTTTCAAATGCTCAAAAATCCACTAAATATTCACCAATACAATGAGATCCATCCTTCGGAATGTCTGAAACACAATACATGTTCTGTGCACCAAATCAAAATATGCATACTAGTATCCCTGTATTTCTAGAGCTGTTTCTGATTACTGATTGAAAATTCCCCTGTTCTTCATTAAAGGTTGAGATTCTTTTAAAATGCTTATTTACGACTGTATGGTCCTCAGGGGCAGACTGTGGACTTAATCGCCTACAGCACCAAATCCCTTTCAACATTTGGCCAACTGAACATTAGGTAACTTGTTGGTTAAAGGGTAACACATTTCTATGCAGTGTATGGATAAGGTAGCTACAATCTGATATGCTTCATTGACTTCCAAGTATTATTAACACTAATGAGCATTATATCCACATACCAAGAAATGCTTCTTGGACTTCATTAAATGTTGTATTAGGGCAAGACTAATTTTAGAATGTTCTTTAATGGTAGGTGAAAACATGCATTCTGTAATTAATAAAAAGGATTTCTTCCATGTTTAATAGGTACCCTGTATTCAGATAAAGCTGAGAATGTAAGGAGATACTTCCTGAGGGTGATAGAAGATAATTAGTATACTACAACAAAATAATTCATTAAATTTCAATGAGTTTATTTCTGTTGATATAAGTGAAACAGGCAGATGTCTATGTTAATTATGTATCTGCTTTTATGAATGTGATATATAAGTTTTTCGTTCAAATTTAATTTTGTGACATTATTAATGTCATGTTATGTGTTATGTGTGTTTAAAAGCTTTTCACTGTGTGTCTGCAGTGTGAAATTAAAAGAAGTCTTTCCTCTTGGAAATTTATTTATTTATTTATTTATTTATTTATTTATTTATTTATTTTTGTGCTTTAAATCCAGAGGAGATTTTCAAGGTCTCTCCTAAAATGATAACCTTCATATGAGTCACAGGAGTTTAAGAACATCTCCGGATTAGTCTGGCTTCAGTGAGGTTAAAGGCAGCAACAGAATTCCTACAAAGAGAGACGATAAGCAGTTATAATAGGTATCACTCAACACACCACCAAATATAAATCAAAACTAACAAACACCCTCCCCCACAAATCCTCTCAAGTTAAGTTCCTTGAATTTAATTATTATAGCAAATGGTAATATAACAAGGGTGTCTACTGTCAGGGAAAAATGTTTAAAACAGATGTGAACCATACAAAACATATGTAAAACACATGTGATCCTCAGTAAGGTCACAGGACCCATTGAAAGAGCACATGTGGAGTTCGTGAACCACATGTGGACACATGTTGCGAAATCACGTGTTTCTGTTCACTGCCAAGACGCGGATCATATTCTAAAGAAATCAGAGGCTCTTAAGTAAACTTTGTCCTTCTTAAGGTAAGTGGATACCTTTTTGTTTAAAATCTCTTAGTGCAAGCAGACAAGGGTCCTCAGGTCTAACTCTGTGCTTGAAAATACTCAAATCCTTGTTTCACTCCTGTTTTCCTATCCCTGGATAATTCAGCTGATTATTCCAAGGGAGTAAAGATTTCATTCTTGCCCATAGCTAATTCTTTGAGGATGCCATAGCTTATAAAGAAACCTAAGTAAACCAGGACTAAGTGTGAGAATTAGGAAAAAGTGTGGCTTGAATGGACTTTTTCTTTTTTAAAACAATCAAACTAGCCAGGCACCTACGGTTAATCTTATGTATTTGGAATGAAATTAAACTCTTCACTCATAGGAAAGAGAAAAACTGTAACAATCAAAGTAGAGTGTTTATTTTAACTTATAACTTGGAAATAAAATATTTACATAATTTAAAATGACTATTAAAAAGATATTTATATACATAGATATAGGCAGAAATATGTTAAATGTATTTCACCCTTATTTTCTACAACATGATAATAATAACAGCATCTTACAAACAGCCATTCATTTATTTAGAATTTAAATATATTACTTCACTTATGCCTCCAACAAAATTACGACATATGTAGTATAATCAGAAAAAGAAATGATACTTACATGTTATTGTACACACAGTTTAGTAAAACAAAACAAAGAGAGGAGTTACAGTTTGCTACTTTATCTATAGACACTACTTTAGGGAAACCATAGACTATTTCTGTCTCAGTTTTCATGTGAAACAAAATGTGGACTATATATATATATATATATTTCATGAAATATTATATGCAAAAATCATGTAGTAAGCAGCAATAATATATATATGCTGTTTTCATCCAAAATTTACATATGAAAAACCCCAAAATTCAAAAAAGCCTTTATCACATGAATGATAATTAGTTGGATTAGTGGTAAAATACAGGTATTTTTTCCTTAAAGTTTCCTCATTCTCTTTAAAAAAAAAAGTTGAATAGAATAATTCTTATTACCAGGGCTTTCAATTATACTTAATTAGACATTTATTGATATCATTGAAAATAACGTCGTATTCCCATTCACTGCATTTTACAATTTTTGAGACAGGGTCACTCTATGTAATTCAGGTTGACCTTAAACTCACCATGTACCCAGGCTGGCCTCAAACTCATGGTGATCATCCTGCCTCAGCCTCCCTACTGCTGGGATTATAGGCGTGCACCACCTTGTCCAGTTTTGCACTACATGTTTTCTAAGGGAAAGAAGATTCACAGAACATCTGCATTTCCCAGTTTATATTGCAGGTAAGCAGTTAGCATTGGCCTCTTTCTATAAATTAGTATTCCATTTTATGAGAACATAATAACTAGATTACTTAAATAAATGGAATTATTTATAAAACCAAGAATCAAATTCGGAATATGAAATTCAAAGTTCAATAATTACTTTCCACTAAGCCAATATATTGAAACATAAAGATTGGAAAACTTTCAGTATTGCGTATCTACATACTTGTTTGCAAAATATTGTGTCTGATGATGGTGTTATTCACTATGAGGGTTGATGGGGGGAAAAACCCAAACAATTAGAGGAAATAATTTGGCACCAAATGAACACAGGAGTTCCTTTTTTTACTGTTTCTGGCAAAATGCATTACTCTCCAACATTTTCTGAGAAGATAGATAATTCAAGTCGTTCACTGCACTTCAAATGTATCAGTTACTATCTATTGTTTCTTTTGCTTTTCAAACTTTAATTCTATTATATCTAAAGATTGAAAATTCAGTTTTCTCAGATATTTGCTTTTGAGCTGTAACGACTTTGCTTACATGATTTTCTCTTGTAAATCTGACTCACCGCTTTCTATACTTCAAGACAAAACTCTAGTATCACCTAAGCGACTCCTTCTTGGAATATTCTACATAGTTGTTTCCATCTCTCCATATTTATCTTATTCTTTTGCCATTTATATATTTTCCTATCTACAGGTTATCTCAACTTGTCTAGAAGTTCCTCAAGGGTAGTTATTTTTTTAACTTTGTCTCCACAAAGTTATCTAAAAAGACCAATTATGACACAATATAATTAGTAGTACATACTGAATAAATGTATTGCTGAATAATAATGAATGAATGAATGAATTGCTGCTTTTCCTTCCTGATGTCAATTAATTTAGATGCTCCTGCACTCAGTACTAGTGCAATTCAGTAACAAATCATGTTCAAGACTAAACTATCTTTTACCTGAAAGAAAATAATTCAAATTACCAGGCTACTATTTGGTTCATTTTTTTTAAATTGTTGATTTATGAAACATCTTGTTAAATACCTCCTGTTAAGTAAGTGACCAGAGAAGTTATTTTCTTTTAGGTGATGATATGCGATATATATAATTTTCCACAAGGAAACTTGTCCTCCAATTCCATGACACTAGGAAGAATATTTGTCAGTGCAACACATAGAATTGTAGACAATATCACTGAATTGGGCCTGGAATTATTTGTTTTTTATTTTAAAAACTAGATTACCATATGTACATACTTTTACTATCCGCTGTATCTCCTTTGGTAGTGCACAGAAGTGTAAGATTTTGTCATTCCAATTTGCCAAAGCCCATTGACATTTCTGTATTAGAGATGTGGAGTTGAAAATGTGAGTCTCATGCATTTTCATCTCTTTGTAATGAGCCATGAGGAATCAGAAACATTCCATATTTTGCCTCTATGTATTTTACCATGTGCAAGGCAGACACAGTCTTCCAAAGGATTTGAGGATCTTACATACTTTCACATTTCATCAATGCAAATTTTGATAGTCTGCTACTTAATTTCTTCTAAAATTGAGTCTTCTATATTAAAACAGGAATAAAGTTTCTAATTCTATCAATACTGATTGGTGTAGCCCCCTACTCCTAAGACTTTATCTCAAGTTGTGTACGTTCTTATGACCACAATTATGGTCAGTATGTCTTAAAACCTTATACCATGAATCACGTGAGATACAAACTACTTTGTACAAAAGATGGTTTATTAAAATTAGACTCAATTTTTATCATCCTGGTTACCTTCAACCATTTTTCTGTCCTCTCTTATTCCTCTTTCTGGTATAGCTATACAAAGTTCTTATGCCTTTGGAAAATAATTTCTCATAAATGGGCTGGCTGTTCCTGCCAACGTTCCTGCCTGTAAAAATAACTATACTTTGATGATCAACTAAACTATCTGCTTTATTACTCTTTCCAATGTTTTGAGAGAATTTTTCACTACCTCCATAGAAGAATTCATCACAGTGTCATAACATTATTTACATAAAAATTCTTCCTTTTGCTAGATTAGAGAATTAGCAAGAGAAGGAATTATATTATATTTCTATCCATATACCCCTGCATTACCAGTGATTTAAAAGGAGAATGCAGCTGATGATATACTAGGAGGAGCTCTTAATGCACATACTTCAAAATTTGATTTTGATGAGATTTAAAATTTTCTCACTCTTAACTCCTACAGATTTATTTTCAAATGAGACTACCTCTGAAGTTAAAGTAAATCCTTTCAATTCTGAACATGTTTGTTTCTATTTCTATACAACACTGGGTGTGTTTGGGGCACTTTTCAAAAGCAGAATACTTCTCAACTTTTGTTTGTAATAACATCAGATTCCAATATTGGATCAACTATGAAAAATAAATATAGTTGCATTTACCTTTTCTATTTGTGTACACCATCATCAAAACTGATTTATTACTTAATATTTTATCCTCAAGGCAATCATGAGTGTGACCTGTATGAACTTATCTTGAGATATCAGCCAAACAAAACATGACTTGTTGGAACACCATATTTTTAATTAAATAACCACTGCATTTCTGCAATGTGCAAGTTGTCCTGGTAAAGCAAACTAATTCAACAATTGTGAGACTCTATTAGCAGATGTAACCATTAATTCTAATAAATCCAATTCCCTGGGCTAAGAAATGCCTAACAGATTATTAAAGCATGCTCCTAGGTGTGTCTGGGTGGATAATGGAGGCATGACCTTGGAAAATATATATGATCCCTCACCTGGTCTTCTCTAGCACTGTTCCCTTACGATTTTCCCCAACCATCTTGAACTAAACTGTTTGGCACCACCTTTCCTTTCTGTCATTATATTCCTGCTTTGGAGCTAGTTCATAACAGATTACAAACTTGGGCCAATTAAATCTTTCCTCCTTTAAATTGTGAGTGTCAGATATTTTGCCCAACAATAGGAATGTTGACAAACATAGAAAATTAGTACCAGAAAACCGAGGTTGTTACTATGACTGTACCTGACTATAAGATTTAGACTTTGCAACTGTTTTTTATTTGTTTGTTTGTTAGTTTGTTGTTTGTTTGTATTTTGTACTGGCAGTCCAACTCATGACCTCACACTTGCCAGGCAAGCACTGTGCTGCTGAGCTATACCCCCAGCCCCTTTGCAACTGTTTTGCAGCAGGAGTTTGGACAGGTCTAGAGATGTGGCCTAGAGAAGTCCTAGAATTTCGCACAAAAAACTTGATGAGTGCTTCTTGTCAGAGATCACAAGACCTGCTGATAGGAATGTGGACAGAAGGTTTTAAATGAGAATAAGGACTCCAGGTTCAGGAGGCCAGGTTCAGGAGGTTTTAAATGAGAATAAGGACTCCAATGGCATTGGTATTAGAGGTCATCTGTGTTACACTCTGGCATAAAATTTGTTTGCATTTTACTCATATCTTGAGACATTGCAGAAGACTGAGATTAAGGCCAGTGGACTAACTAAACTGACAAAGGAAAATACAAGACATCCCAACATTCAGTCTGTGGCATGGGTACCGGTGGCTGCTTTTAGCTAGATTCATAACAACAAACAGGTACAAAAAGCAGAGCGGAAAAATTTGAAAAATCTTAAATGTTGACCCAGAAGAAGACTCAAGAGATTACTGCAGTTGGATAAAAACCAAGTATTTTGCACAGAGACAAGAATAAAGATATTTTGAGGGCACCTCAGAAATCAGCAAGGCTCCATCCATCACCAGTTGAATGCTGCTAAAGGATAAACTTTCCATTTGAAAAGAAAGTCCTTTTCAAGGACTTTAGCACTTTTTCAAAGTGCTAAAGAAGGTTCCTTGAGGGAATTGGTTCCCTGTAATTTATTTCACTTTTCTCAGCCATGAGACACTCAGAGGCTGTTGCATCCATGGTCCCAGGAGACCTGGCTACACCTCCCACTGACAACAGACTTTGGTGTCATCTGTGTGATGCTGATTTTACTGAGTTAGAACACAAGATTTATGGTACTATAGAGACTTCCGCCTAGATTTCAAAGGAAGCCAGGCAAGGAGCTTCTGATAAGGAAAACTGTAAAAGTGTGAGAGTGAAGCAAAGACACAGTGGAGAGCCCAGGAAGTTGGGGAGGCTAGGAATTTGAAAAGTTTGCTGAGGAAAGCTGCAGTCCCGAATGAAGCAAGCCCAAGAGAGAGAATATATGTGTTCTAATCAGCAAGACCATAGAAGTGGGGCCTATAAAACTCACATTTTACCATTGCATGTCCCAGATGGCAACTATGTACTATGCACTTAGTATTTGTTCTGCTGGGTTTTGGTCTTGCCTTGGTCTAACTCATTCCCTTGTCCTTCCTTTTGGAATGGAAATGTTTAATCTGTGTCATTGCACTTTGGCATTATGTGACTTGTTTTTTATTTTTTCAGAGGTTTTTATCTAAGCATTTACCTTGAGTGTTAGAAGAGACTTGAATTAGAACTTTTGAAAAATGATGAAACTGATGAGCCTTAGTGGAAGATACCATCATGTTTCTGGCTATATGTGGGATAGTTTTATTATGCTAAATGAAATTATAAACTCCCTGTTGTCTATTTGGAGATTAAGTATGATTTAAAGAGATGTATTTAGGTATAAAGTTAATGAGGGGTGGATTGTGTCTTTAATCCTGATATGTCAAGTGTATTGGATTAAGAAATGACTAGATTAATAGGCCAAGCTTCCAGGTGTATCCAGGCGGTTCATGAGGGGATGACCTTGAGCATTCACATATTCCTGTCTTATGGTGTTCGACTCATTTTCTCCCTGGTGTTCATTAACTAAGCACCTTTGCTCTTTGTTGCCTTCCTATCATGATGTTCCTGCCTTGGAGCCAGCTGACTATGGACTAAATCTACCAAAAATGTAAGCTAAATTAAATCTTTCTGCCATTAAGTTATAAATGTCATGTATTGTATCTAGTAATGGAAATGTCAACTAATACAGCAGGTATAACATACCTGACATGCTTAGATTGCTTTACATGAGGAGAAATTTTATTAGGCCACATATAAAATATATAATATAGCTAATGTATAGAAGTAGCAACTTTTTCTTTTTTATATTTTTTATTATAACACATGAATGTTCAAGCCACAGAGTAAGCAGTCCTGTGATGTAGTAAGTAAAAAGAAATTTAGAAGACTATTTATAGATAACTGTTTGTTATGTTAAAGTTTATGATGATGCAGATGCTGAATAGTGAGAATGTAAAGGATTTTTGATATCAACAACTCCCAGTGTAAGGACTATCTTCCTAAATAGATAGAATAATGTGCAGTCCTCGTAAAGCGTGTTACTCCCTAAGTCCCCAAGGGAACTCTTCACTGTGTTCACTGCACCCTAAATAGCCTATGGTCTGTGTTCTCATTCTCTCTCTCTCTCTCTCTTGCACACACACACACACACACACACACACACACACAATGAACATTTTGTTTATTTCTGAAATCCACACTGAAGGTTTTTAAGTCAAATAAACTAAGTGCATTTTTAAAATATCAATGATTTATGGGGTTTTTAATATATGGAAGTTTGAAAGAATTTATATTCCAAAGAATATTTGTTGGAGAGCAGTACTAAGAGACTGTGTGATATAAACACAAGGAATAAAGAACATATCCCTCACATGGACTAAAAACACTTTATTTTTGTTACAGATTTGCCATTTGTGAAGCTTTACTTTCCTCCCTCTAGAGCTATAAACCCTGACAAATAATAAGTGCATAGAAATCATCCAATCCAAAAGCCTTTTCTCCAAATCCTCCCAGAAGGAAGTTGGGGAACAATTTTAGCACAGGGTTTACAGGAATCAGGATTGCTGCTTCTGTCAATTTGTGCTCCTTCTCTTCTTATTAACTAACACAAATTATTTTATAGTACTTTAATTTCTAACATCCTGAAATTTTATTCAGAAAGATATAAGAAAATATTCTTCTAATATTTATATGTGGAAGCTCACTGTGTGTCCCAGTATATTGAAACTTTCATTTTATGTCGAGTAAGATGTGTTGGTAAGTGATGAAGAATGTATTTCTTATGATGATATAGAAAATAATTTTTTATGAATAATCAGACAGTGTAGAAAAAAACTCAAGGAAGAATTATTTATTGCAGGGATAATATGTTTGATTTAAATTTGTTTTGTTAATTGACTTTTTTGATTGGGCACTTTACTGAAAGAGTTTTAATGTTTATGCTAAGATTCTCACTTGCTATCATTCCACTACTGAAACTATTATTATTATTCTTCATTTATTCATAATTTCTCAAAGATAAGTGAACATGGGAATTGTTTTAAAGAAATTTTTGGAAGGAATCTGTATGTCTGTATTATTCAATAAGTTTAGTCTACTTTCTCTGTCTCTTTCACATGTTTGAGGGAGTATTTATAAACTGTGTTCAGAAATTCCATTGTGCTATAGTTTTATAATTTTCTTTTAAAATCATCTATAAAAATCATCATATATTTTAGTTTCATTTGAGCTAATTTTTAAACATATCAAAGATTCCTTAAAACAAATCTGAACTCCCCTCTCCCCATCACACACAAGCACACATACATACACACACACAAAACACACACTCATATGCACAAAAGATTGATAACATAAACATATTGATTTTAAAATTTAGTCTGTTATAAAGAAAGCAAAGTACAGTGAATTATACACTGAAATCTACATGTGTTCTTAATTGTGCCTGAAATACTAGACTTGCTTTTTTCCAAAGCCTGCTGCACTATACTGTGAAGTATATAAACAAAACATTTAAATCACTTATACCATATCTAGCTTTACATGTATGATTGCAAATATTTCAACACACATATATAAACCAGAAAGGTTTTTAGTTTGTGAAGACACCACTTATTGTACTCATCACTAATGAATAACTTCTGCAATGTTCTAAGGTTTTATTTTGGGTCAAAAACTAAGGTTTGGTCTCTTGAAATACACTGGGGTGTTCCTCATACTGATATACATATCGAAGCCTATATAATGTTAAAATGATTCCAACATAAGCCATAGGAAGGAGGTTTATTTTAATATCATTTGAAGCTATGATAGCTTGTTTGAAATTCTTATAAAAGGATTTGAAAAACTATTTCCAGCACAGTATATGGAAATAAGGAACATAATTCTGACTACAACAATGGGAGTGGTGAGTTTAATTCCACCCACACATCCTTATTAACTGAAAGCATTTCCAAGCTAAAGGACTTGCAACTTCTGGTTCCAGCAGCAGTGCTGTTTGCCAGTATCACATAAAGCTTTATTTTCCCCAGGATTTCCACAATATGACACTTTTGGATAATGTTCATTTTCTTCCTACCATCTCCTGTGTATGTTCATTTTGTGTTTTTTATTGTTCTCTTAATTATCTGTATATAGATATTAATTCCAGAATGTACAAAGAGGCTTCATGGTGATTTCTCTACCACACTTTATATGATAACATCACTTTTGAATGCTAGTTACAAGTTTCCAGACAGACATGTGGTTGATCTAAGTTTGTGGGACAACAGCATTTAGATATCTGCTTTCAATTTGTGTGCATGTTTTCCTATGTTATTTTCCCTCTTTTTATGGCTGTATTAATTGTTACCAGAAGTCTCTATGAAATGACTGAACAACTCAACAATGGAATGTAGCAGATTAAAAATGACTGCTTCACTCCATCTGAGAAACATGGCATTGCAGCCTAATCCTAATGTCTTGGGGACATCCATGGAGTGCTGCACCACTTGATTCTCGGCATATGGGCACTAGCTGACCAATGGGACATGAACTGTCCAAATGCTGATGCTTTTATCAACCCATTTAACACTGATGATACTAGCAGAGATGATGAAGGGAAAACTAACCTATCACTATGGGAAACAGGACATATGGGAATTGGTATGTTGCAGCTCATTAAGCCTTAAAGAACTAAGGTTAAGGATTAATCCAAAGGCTGTAATTGGCATCAAAACCATATACTAGCAGCATGCCTCAGTGACTTAGCAGCAGAATGGAGAGTAAAGGGCTGTGGCCTAATCTCTAAGCATCAATCTACTATTTGGCCAGGTTTTGTTTTGCATATGGTTCTGACATAATGTAATATTTTCTTTCATTAAAAACTGACAATAATAGTATAAATAACATTTCTCATCCCTTGAGGTTATGATTTAAAATGAAATTTACAAAAACTACAACTTGCAATGTCTGTCACTTGCATAAAAAACCCTAGCAAAGTTACAGCAGGATAAACATCCAGTTTGGGGCGCAGCCAGTTAAGCAGTATATCATTGGTGCTTAGATGAGAATGAAGGTGTAATTTGATTTAGTCAACCAGGAAACAATGTGACGGTGAGATATCTCAGATTCCTCTCTAGCATAATGTCATTACTACTGTCACCTCAGCAAACAGTTCAAGGGGACATAATTTCTGTTAATTAAAAAAAGGAAGTAATAACCAGTTCTCTCTCTCCCTTTCTCACTTGTGTATGTGTATTAGCTACCAATTGTTTTAAATTCTGGTTGTATATTAGAAAATCAAATCAAAGTAGCTTTTACAAATACCATTGTTTTTACTCTATCCAAATTAACTTTTAATTATTATAATCTCATGGAGTGGGGTCCCAAAATTTTTAAAACACCTAAGAAAACTAAATGAATAACCAACACGGATAACATTTTTGAGGTATTAATCAACAGCTTGCTTACTGTAAAAAGCAGCCTGCAATATGTATAGTCCATGTATCTACCAACAATTCCCAGAGTTGATCACAAGCTCCCAAGTACAATGTGTTCCATGATCATTTTAGACAGTTAATGTCACCTGCTTATTAACAACACTATTCTTGATTGAAATTTTTAAGCTAGGTGGCCCTCATTCCTTTTTCATTTGATAATATCAGAGAATGAATGCTCCTGTCTTTAAAAATCTTTCTACACTGAAATACTAACGTGCAAATTTCTTTGAAAAGAAAATGCTTCTCTATTGTGTTTCTAGATAACAAATAGATGTATGGCATGAGACAAACTCCTTTTTCCCTTTCACAAGATACAACGCTCAAAACCTAGCTATGGAGTCAACTGCTATTTTCATTCAATTATCATTTTTTCTATATTGATTAGAGCCTTTTTGGCAGTGAAAGTGATTCAATCTCTGAGGTTCTTGCAATGGTATATTTTTATTCCATGTCTAGAGAATGTTTCTAAATCAATGAATTTTTACTCAGTCTTACATTCTTACCCCCTTCATCAAAAAACCTAAAAAATCCAGTTCCAATATAACATTCTTGTCCGCTGCTGGTAGAGTCTAGCTAAGATTTTTGCATTTTCGCTATTGTATAGCATCGTCTCTTGATTAGGTTTTGCATTCTCCCAGTCAAGATATGCTTGAATTTACTCTTAATTATAAACTTGAATGTCAACAAAGGTAGTAGGGGAAACTACTGAGAAATCCCATGTCACCTTGCTGAAGAGAGGTTTCTTAGCCTCCTCAAACCAGAACTGCTGCTCTAATGAGGAAAAAGAAGGTTACCAATTTAAATGCCAAGGTTTCACAAGTCTCCATATTTTGTTCCCAAGTGTGCATTTCCAGAAGTTTGCATCTCAATTTCAAGTTCACCAGTCCTCAGAACTGCCTCTAGGAGCATGCAGGTGACTCTGGAGCTCTGCAGTTGCAGTAGATCTTCTGTGCGCTGCTCCACTTTTACTGGAGAGATAAGGGCCCTTTAGTAAGCTACCAGAGTATCTTTGCCTCTAATACTTAAATTTTAATTGCACTTCATTTGTATTATTCCTATGCCAGTTTTTAAAACCAATTAGTGGTAACCAACAATTCTCTTTTCAAAAGCATAGCTCCTAGAATCTCTTAGAATATAACTAAATCTGTTAAAACTTCAAGAATGTCTCTCTACCAGGATATTTTTCAAGGTCTTTACCAAGGAAATATTTAGTAAGCATGTAGTTCTATATTAGCAAGGAATTATCTATGTCACAATATACCACTTGAGATGCTGTACTGTTCACCAGCATAGAAAGCAAACTAATTCAAAGCTTTCATGTTAATATTTGTTTTCTTAAACCAGTATAGTTACTACTTGCATTATTTTGAGCTCTCTCAAGAAGCAGAAGATAAGATCAAAGATGGACAATGGTGGAAGAATAGCAGGCAAAAGTGGAGAGAACTTTCAAACTATGTTACAAATGTAAGTCCTGTGTAAAGAGAGTAATAGAGGGAAGAGGAGCTAAAGATGGCAGAATAGTAAGCAGCAGAGTAAACAGTCTCTCTGAGAGAAACAGTTGAGATGCTGGAATACAACATCATGGAGAGGACAAGAAAGAAGG
This sequence comes from Cuniculus paca, assembly GCA_004365215.1. Lineage (NCBI taxonomy): Eukaryota > Metazoa > Chordata > Mammalia > Rodentia > Cuniculidae > Cuniculus > Cuniculus paca. The sequence goes on along the minus strand of RJWT010003536.1, from coordinate 1,972 downwards.
AAGGGGGTCCCCTGAACCAAGGAAGAATCTAAAATATGACTTGAAGCCTACAAAGAGAATAAAAAGAATTTAAACGAAGAAGAAGGTGGTGGCTGGCAGCTCCTCAGCCTGGAGCTGGATTCACCCTCCCAGAAGAGCTGCTGAGCCTGGAGACATGTAGTCATGGTTGCGGTCATGGTCGCAGCTGCGGTCGACCCCAGAGGTCTCTGCGGAGAGGCGCGGGAGTGAAGGAGAGTGGCAGATGCAGAGATTTGCGCTGGCTGCTGGTGAGTGCTTGGAATTCCACCCCACCCCCCACTGCTCCACTGCCCCATGGGAGAGAGTGATTGGCCGGGCTCCATCTTGGACTCAGGCAGGTTACACCCTGGGGCCAAGACTGCTAACCACTTCTGGTGTCAGCACCAGGTTGTGGGCAGATCCGCGGAAGATGATTGGTTGGAGATCGGCTCCTATGTGCATTTCAGGCAATATCGCAGAGGTTCCTAAACAGCTTAGATTCGCATGGCCTGACCAGGTTTTCTCCTGTGCAAACTCTGGGTGGCTTGGTGCCCAGCTCAGTGCAGAGACACAGACACCCAACATCGGATATACGTAGTCAGCACTGGCTAGAAAAGACAAACAGCCTGGCTTTGGAGAAGTTGTGGCCAGTGCTGGGGTGCCTGGGACCACATTACTCAGGGGTGGAAGAAATCAAGACTATGCCAAGAAGAAGAGGGCGAGGGCAATCTCTGGTGTCCAACCCAAGCAGTGTGATGCCACAAGAGGAAAACATGGAGATCGAGAATTGCACACGTGAAATGTCTGAAGTGATGTCAACCAAAGTGAAGAAACAACTTCATGAAGCAGTAAGAAAAATTAGAACAGAAATTCTATCCCAGGTAAAAGAAGAAATGAAAACCATAATAAAAGAAATACTAAACATCTCTAAAGAAGACACAGATTAAAAAATAGAGGAGCATAGGAAAATGAGGGAAACCATGAATGAACAGCATAAGAGAGATTTAGAATGTATGAAACAGATTCAAAGAGATATCCAGAAAATTAAAAATTCATTTGATAGCTGGAATGTTGACATGAAGGAAACTAAAGAAAGACTATCAAAGCTTGAAGACAGGATTGAAGCCTATGATCGTGAAAGGAAAGATCTCTTAAAAATAACAAGGTCTCAAGAAGGAACAATTCAACAGCTGGTGGACAACTCAAAGATGCATAATTTAAGAATTAAAAATGTGAGTGAAGAAACAGGTGTCAAGACAAATGACATCAGGACCTTATTTGCAGATATAATTTTTGAAAACTTCCCCAGCATAAAAAAAGAATATGACATTCAAATAAGTGAGGTATATAGAACTCCAGCTAGCCATAACCAAAACGAATCTACACCCAGACATATAATAATCAAGATCCCAGAAATTCAACTCAAGAACAGAATATTAAAAGCTGTTAGAGAAAAGAAACAGATCACCTATAAAGGAAAACCCATCAGAATCACAGCAGACTTCTCAACACAAACCATCAAGTCAAGAAGAGGTTGGAGTGAAGTAATGCAGGTCCTAAAAGAAAACAACTTCCAACCCAGACTGATGTACCCTGCAAAACTTTCCTTCAAAATTAATGGAGAAACAAGATACTTCCATGACAAAGAACAACTCAAGGAATTCATGACAACCAAACCAACCCTACAAAGATTACTAAAGGACATTTTAGAGAGAGAGAAAAAGGACCATGGTCTCAGGAGCAATGTCAGAGGGGGACCATCAAGTGGGGCCAGTCGATTGAATGGAGAGGAAAAATAGGAAGCCAATGGCAGGAAAATAGCATGGCAGAGACAATACAGTGCAAGAGGGCCTCAAGGCACTAATAGAAAGAAACAGAGGCATAGTGGATCAGGAGACAGGATCCATCAATATGCTCTATGCAAGAAACACATTTAGCTAGAAAGAAAATTCATAGTCTGAAAGTCAAAGGAGAG
>RJWT010003535.1:0-36176 GCA_004365215.1 Cuniculus paca | reverse complement strand
ATTCCAACAGACTAACTTCTGGAGTCCCCGATGGGAGACAGGTTTGGAGGTTCTCCCGAAGCGATGAGAGACACAGTTGTGTTTTCTTCTGTTTGAAGGACAAGAGCTGCTCTGGGGAGTACCGCAGGCCTGCTCCACGTCTAAGAATGGCCCCAACAGGAAGTTGGCAGCTGTCCCAGACTGAGTGATAAAGAAGGGCTGGTGCGGCTGTGTGGAGGTGGATGGACAGATGGCATCTACTTATACTTATTAAGGTTACGACTCATGGCCCCAAAGCTGCAGCTAGCTTAGGGATGATTAGAATTTCCCCAGTGAGTTTGTATTTGTCAACAGCCCTGAAAAAGTCACCACCCTGATTACGGAGAAAGTGAGCACTGCAGAACATGGCCCGAGCAGGACAGATGAGGCCACCAGTGCTTTATCCCTGGCAAAAGATGCTCTGGGTCCCTTGCTGGCCCCTATGTTAGTTTATTGCCCCACATCCACTCTGTATATTGATCAAAAGCTTGACGTGCTACGGGAGCAGCAACATGATACAAATCCACCCAAATAATCACCAGGATCTCTAAATCTCTTCCGAATGTCACAAGCCACTACTCCAATTCCATGTGCGTGGGTGGGAGCTGACGGCTCTTAGTGACCTCAGCCAAAGGACCCGAGCCAATAGGGAAGCCGGCGGAGGGCGATGCCTCCATTCTCCTCATGAATGGCAGGTGTGTCTTCCTACGGAGATCTCACTTGTTGGGGTGGGGTGGGGGACCTGTCACCCACTATGTGACCTATACTTTGCTTTGAAAACAGCAACGAAAAGATAGACAGACTGGGTCCCTGCCCTCACTGAGCAAAAGAAAGCACAGGATGCCCTGGTAGTAATTTGGAGAGCTTTGGGGTGGTGACCAAGGAAGATTTCCTGGAAGAAACGAGGGAAGGGGAAAAGAAGAGCTAGAGAAGGGAAAGGGAGAGCACTGAAACAGAAAAGCAACAGAGAGAGCGAGAGAAGGCAAGTTGGAGGAACTATGAGTGTTTCACAGGGGCCAGACCAGAGCCTGCAGAGCAAGAGAGCGGGAGGAGACGCTTGGATGGCTACAGGAAGGACCTACAGCCTGTGTTGTTTGAGGATGTTGCCTTGGGGTTGGTCAGCGTGTAAATGGGGAAATGACTTTCTCATACACTAGGGGTTTTATTTTCATGCCAGAAAGGAAACCAGGTGCCTTAGGATTTGCAGACGTCTCCTCCTGTCACACAGATGAGGTGGAAGCTGAAGAATGCAGTGGCGTTCCTGAGAGTCCATCACTGCCCCTTTCCTCCATGGTGCTGGGCAGTGTGATAAAAAATGCAGTGTGTAAGGAAAACAATTTGTGAGAGTAGAAGACACACGGCCATTCTCCCCTCTTCAAACACTCCGAGCATCCCTACCCCTGATCCTTGCTACTTCCTGCAGCAGCTCGGGAGTCCTCTTTCCTGAGTGTCTTTACTTGCACTGTCCTGGCTGCTTAGATGTCCTGAATCAATTCAAAGCATTGACCCATCATGGTCGTTTTGACCTGGGGAAGAGTCAGAAGCCACACGGTGCCAGATCTGGTGAATGAGGTAGATGAGGACACAGCATTGTTATTTTTTTCATTGATTTTTTTTACTTTTATTTTTTTATTGTTTTTTTTTCTTTCTTTGGGTGGCACTCAGCAGCAGCAGTCACTGTATTTTGTAGACTCTCATGAATGAGGATGTCTAGAGGGGCTTCAGAAAGTGGCAAGGACAGTGGTGTGCTTGAAGCCAGGGCAAGTATTTTGAGGGGAATTAACGGCAACAAGTCTTTTATTGTAATCATTTTCAAAACCTTAAGCATTTGCCGTATTGTTCAGTCACCCCTTGTATTTATAAAAGTGAACGTAGTCCTTCTTTTTGGATCTCCAGGCCAGCGCTGAGAAGCTTCAACATGAAGATTTACAAACCACAGTGCCAACAATGAGGAAAGGAATTGGGAAGTCAATCCGAGCATGCTCAAGAGTTTTGTGCAAGACACTTGGAGGAGAACATTGTGTTTTTTCCCCTCAGGGAACTTCTTCTCTCATGAAGTCTAACACTGGAAGAAGGGGTGATCATGTTTTTTCATCCCATCCACTGAGAATCAATGCAGGCAACAGAGAATAAGGCAGAATGGAGACGATGGAGACAGAAAGAGCCCTGGAAGCTACAAGTGATCTTCCGGATTTCAAGCTGCCTTTTGGGTGGAGTAGGGCGGCAGGACCCCTGCACGGATTAGCTTTGAGCTTGCAGTGAGCTTTTGCCCCCGTTGATGCAGAAGTAATTACCAATGGTAGCACGTGCTGAGATGAGAATGAACAACACTACTAAGAATGAGAATGGCAGTGGGGGTGGGGGGCACATGGCACTTCCTGCACTTCGTGGATCCACTCATAACCCAGGGTCCCCATGCAGGCAGGCCGTGTTGAAAACAAGTTTTTTGACCCATACGTACCCACGTTTTAGAGCAGTAAAACTCACAATAGCTAAATCTTGAAAGTGACCTTCGTGTCCACAACACAGGAGTGGATAGAGAAAGTATGAGAAAGTATTTGTGCACCGCGGAGCACTACTCTGCTGTAGCGAAGGGCAGGCTGGAGTCACCGGTAGGAAAATGGATGCACCTTGAGACCCCCAACGTTCAGAGAAATAAATCAGATGCACACATTTAACTATTGGGTGGTTTCTCTTATATGAGAAACCCAAATTACAAATAAAGAGCAAAATAAAAGCTAGATAATAGGAAACAGGGGGGTTGATTTTTGCCAAAGGGAAGAGGAAATAAAAACAAGATGTATTACGTACACGCACCAACTCCTTACAAAGACTGCGATCATTACACACTGCAAACATGGATGCATTTAAATTAAATTCAAAACAATAAAGCAAGTGTTTCCCAGCTTATCCAGGGCCTCGTACCTAGCTCAGGTGGAGCTGGACATACGATTTTGTGGGGGGGGGGCGGGGAGTGTGCTCCAGATCCTGGAGGCCGGGAGGGATGAACAGGGGCCGCCCCAGTGGGTTCTGGAATCGCCTAATGAGGCTGCCCGGGGCCTCTGGGCCGAGCCAGCTGCTGAGGACACAAGTCCTGCCCCGAGATGCTCCTGCCTCATGTGGGCTTTGGCTGGAAACAGCCACGGGGAAGCTCATTAGGGAGGAATGGTTTGTAAAAATAGAACCAGCTTCTCTGCCTGGGGAATGGGCTGGGCTTCGGCCCCTCTTCCCAGGAATGTGGGCTGAGAGGGCAGGGTTGGGGCAGGCGTGGTGGGTGCAGGAGGGAGCTGCAGGCTTTCACACCCGCCTGCCCCCTCTGAGGACCCTGGGCCTGGAGGTCTTCATGAGCCCCGATGGGGCCACGGGCTCCTCAGGTGACATCGCCAACCACGGCACCCTGCCTCACGGGAGAGGCCTGGGCCCGAGGAGCAGTAGCCCAGGACGCCACTTCGCCCGCCCACACACCCTGGCCTGCCAGCAGCTCCGGGCTTGTGCTTCCGGGACCTGGGACTTGTGACGGGAATGCTGTGAGCTGAGGGCACAGCCGGGCTTCCTCCCCATGCAGCCGTGCTTATTGGAAGGCTGCTGGCACACACTGCACTGTGGCCGCCCGGCTTCCCGCAGCTCAATTAAGGCCATGATCAGTCTTTCTTAATTGCTCTCTTCTCCATCTCTGCCCTCCTCCTCTCTCTGTCCGTGGCAGTAAGGTGCCTGGGGACCAGCCTGTCCCCCGGGGCTACCTGCAGCAGAAAGGAAAGTGACTGGAGGGGTCCTGGCTGACACCCAGTGTGAGTTCTGTGGCCAGAGCACCCCCATGCCAGACCCAAGCCTGAGGTAGCCAACTGTTCCCCAGGGTTCCCTGCGCTGTGTCCCCGCTGGGCCTTGGGCTCTTTGCTCTCCCTACCCTGGCTCTCGCCTGTAGCCAGGCTGTTTCATCACAAGTGGCATGTCTGTAGGCAGCCTCCTGGGGTATCAGTGGAGGAGCCTGGGTATCAATGCCCAAAACAAAATCGCAACTGTTTGTGTGGAAATGAAAACAAACAAATAAACAAAAAAACAGAGTCAGGGCTGGCGTGCATGCATGTATGTGCACGTGTGCGCGTGTGCGCGTGTGTGTAGAGCAACCTGACTTGCAGGATGGCCTTTGAGCAAATCCCAAGCAGATCCCTGGCAGAGAGAAGCTCAGGCATTCAATGATTAACCTGAGCCACGCAGATCCGAGCCTGGAGCGGCCGCGCTGCGGTTTCTGGCAAGGTGTGCTGCTCCAACCTTCCGTCCCTCCTCGGTTTGCTCCTCTCCTTCTGTCTTCCCTCTCCTCTCTGTCTCTTTTTTCTCTTCTTTTCTCCCTTTTCCCCCTCCCTCTTTCTCTGACTTTCTTGTACACATATTGAGCTTTAAGTTCAAGGTTGTACATCAGATGGTAACACAAAGGTGCATCAGATAGGAGTCTTTCTTGGAAACGTCCTCAGAGCTGATTTCTCGAGATCAAATGTATTCGCACACGACCATTACTCGGGGGCGGCACTGATCTGCACCTCCAAATAGACACAGCCAAAGCGGGTGGTGAACTCTACTCCTCCTGCCGTTGTTGTGGCTACGCTCATGCTACCCGCTGCGTCCACGCTCAGGGATTATGCCTAGGTCTGCTCCCCTTGGATGGGTCACCATCGGTAGATCCGGATACTCTGTGTCACCAGGCAAATGACTATACGAAGCCCTCGGGCCCAGCAATCTGTTTAACTCACTTCATGAATAACCCTGAGAGAGCGGTTGGTACAGACACACTTAATCATGGTTAGATCGGCAGTGCCGATCTGTCCACGAGATACGGTCGGAGTGTGGGGCTGCGAGGAACTCGAAGTCCAGACCACACTGGCGGATTCCAAGCCAAACAGCTCTCCCAACTGGCCTCTGAAGGCTGTCTCTCTCATGGATCATTGGTTCATCATCTTAAACTAAACCTAGTTCTTCCTGAGTGCAACGAAGCATGTAAAAGACAAGGAAGATCACGCCGGCTCCATTGTGGAGGTTCAGCCAGGCCCCAGAGCCACCAGAGCACTGCTCGTGCAGCCTGCAAAGTGGTTGGTGGCTCTGAGGAGCCGCTGGACAGCAAGCCAGGTGGCGATCAGGCTAGAAAATGAAACAATCCTAAGAGTCGTTGCACCATTTGGACCATGGCTGCCAAAAGAAAAATATGACATGAACCACAAATGTGAATTGCCATGGGTTCTAAAATTTTCTAGCAGTGGGCTTACACTGACAAGTGGAAGGGAATAAGCAGATGAAATTTAGTGCTGTACTTCATCTAATTCATTCATTACCAACATGGAATCGATTTAAAAGAAAATTGAAATATAATTTTTCATACCAGGTCTTAAACATTCGGCATGTATCCTACACTTACCAATTAGCCATGTCTCAAAAGTTTGTGTGTCTAGCCATGTGTGTCCAGCGGCCGCCTTGTGCAACAGCACGGACTTGGACAGTTGGGAAAATCTTGTTACCACCAGGACCTATTTGCAAGAAATACCGAATTAATTTTCATTTTTATCCCATACATATGCATGTAATCTTTCTTTACAAACACAGATTATCCATGAAGCCAAGTAGGAGATATGTATTTTGTCCTAGTTTTGTGCATGAAAGATCTGAAACTCAGTGAGATGAAGTCATTTGCCTTACAAATCATCACGCCAGCTAGAAAGTCACAGAGCAGGGATTAGATTCTTCGGTTCTCTTGGAGTCTGAATCCCTGCTCTCACCAGCTTAGCATTTCTCAAGATGTGTTTTGGATAATGGCCCAATCCTGGGAATCCAAGATACAAATTTACACATTAAAAGTTCTTAAAAGCTCTGTTGTTGAACACGTAATAGGCCTGTTTTTTCATGGAACATCTATTAGCATTCCAAGGGGTGAGTGTTTCACACAGCTAGCTTTGAGAAAGGCCCTGCACCAATAGCATTCTGCTTTTTGAAACAGACTCCAGCCAGGGATTTAGCTCAGTGGCCTAAGCGCCTGCCTGGCCAGCACGAGGTCACGAGTTCAATCCCTGGTGCCACAAAAAAAAAAAAGAATAAAACAGATTCCAAGCCACATCAGGAGTAATGGCAGGATTTTTGAATGTCATCATTAGCCATGCAAAGGAGGCATTGTCTGATGCCTTCAGCCCAGCAGTAAGTGTCCCTCTTGGGCCTCCGTAGAATCATGTTAATTTCTGGAGTGTGGTCCATAAGGGTCATCTCAGGCAGCCAGAACCCACACAGTATGAGCACTCAGGCAACCAACTCTGTCTTCATCTCACATCATGGTGGTTTATGTTCGTAGTGTTAACTGGGTTCCTTTAAGACCTTAGGATAACTTCTGAGCCTAAACAGAAAGTTTCAGAACCATACAGTGGAATTTCAGCATGAGATAAATGGGGTTACATTTTAAACATGGTTCAGAGACTTCCCATCTCTTCAATGCAGGTGGGCTCTGTCATCACCACTGGCATTTTAAAGCCAGGAAACTGAGGCACAGCGAAAGCAACGCCCTGAGGACACTTGGCTAGAGCAGCAGAACCGTACTTGGAGCCAGGGGATTCGACACCAAGTTCACAAGTTTACGAGTCAACATTTGGTCCCGAGTGATTGCGTCCTCCCAGCAGCTCATCGGGTCAGCTGGCCAGAGAGGACAACGAGGAATGCAAATGCACAGCAAGATGGGGGAGACCAGCCAGGGTCGGGCTCAACAGAAGATGCTTGGGGTGATCAAAAGCATGGTGCATGTTTAAGTTTTAAAAACTGAGTACAGTAAGAGACGTGGTTCATCCCCTCCAAAACGCTCCTCCTTGGGTCACACGCACATATCCCACCAGTTTTGCCACTTTCTGGAGCAGCTCTGGAGTCCTCTTTCGGGCACGTCTTTAGCTGTGCTGTCACAGCTACCTCAGTATCCTGAGCTGGCTCCAAGCACTGACCCATCCTGGTCATTTTGACTTTGAGGCAGAGCCAAAAGGTACAGGGTGCCAGGCCCAGTGAATAAGGCGGACAAGCACGCACCATAAAGCTTTCATTTGACCAAAATCACCACAAACACCATTCTTGGCAGTGTGCTTTACTGTAATATGCTTTAAATAAATTTTTAAAATGTGTGAAACATACACTGGCCGATGGGGACAGAAGTGGTGATGGATCTTGCGTTCCCCTAGGACTCCTCGAGAGATGACCCTTTCACCATCACAGCGAGGACTCATCGTCCTCCTGAGTGAGGCGCTGGTGCTGTTGACCCAGTGGCCAGTAGGAGTGACTCTGGGCAGCTGGTGCCACTTCCAGGCTTTAGGACATGGCGCCCAGTGCCCTTGCTGTCCTCTGCTGGCCTTGACTGTCCTGCAGGCTCTCAGTGCCCCCTGCCTCTGTCTCCCGACTCCAACTCTCCTGCAAGCTGTCTGTGTGGACGCCAGCCAGGCTGCCCTGTGCACATCTGTCTCTTGGGCCCCAGCGGGACTGCCTGGCCTCCTGTGGCCCGAAGCCAACCGTGTCCCCAAGGCCAGGCAGCTGGGCTGGAAGGCCTCCTGGCTGTCTGGGCCCTTTTCCCAGGCACAGCTGCTGCACTGCCTGGATAACGGCTGCATTTCCTGGGAGGCCGTGCGGGGCGGGGGCAGGGAGCACCTGGACGGTGCAAGCACTCGGCCCCCTCCTGTGTCAGGGTCAGGAAGGGGGAGCATGGGGGCGATTGCTGGGGACACTGAACCCCTGAGGAAGGGCATGCTGGATGGGTGGTGGCAGGGGTGTTAGGGTCCGCAACCCATCCTGGTCCCTTTGCTAGAGTCAGGGAGAAACTTCTGAAGGGCCCCTGGGTGACTTCCGTCACCCATGGTCTCTCTCTTTCCCTCTTGCTCCTTCCAGACACAATGCACCGGGGCCTGGTTTCCATTTCTGCTGAACAAATTGGTTGCACCTTTTGGGTTTTCTCTCACGGCCGCACCTCAGAACGCGCCTATAGGAGAGCGGCCCCAGCACCTCTGCCAAAACACTCACCTGGGCGCTGCAGGAGGCGCCAAAGATGGGCTTCAAACTCCTGGGCTGGGGAAGGGAGCTCCACAGGCTCGCTCTGCCTGAAGAAGCAGGGAGACAGCCGTCGTGGACCAAGCAACGGCCTTCCTGGGACGTTGAGGAGGAGAAGGACACCGACAGCTGTCGTTTATCGGGTGCCACTTGCCAAGTACTTAACACATTCATTAATTCAATAAAAGTCCCTTGGCATCATACTGTTTAATTCTCACAATAACTCTTTATGAGCTAAGGATTATTGTCTCCAGGTGATAAAACTAAAGGGAGCTATTTAAGAAACTTTCCCAGTTTCATTCAGCGGCTGTTGGTAGTGGAGGAAGGACTCTTTCCTGATTCCAAAGCTTGGGCTCTTGGGCGTTTATTCATTCGACAAACATTTATAAAGCACTTGCTATATGCCGGGTACATTTTATGTTCTGAGGATATAGGAGTAAACACATAGAGCTTACCTCTAACAGAGAGGACAGGCACAAACTGGAAAAATGATGACACTATGTATGTTAGATGTTGATAAGTGCAGGATAAAAATTTAATCAAGATGAAAGTCTGGAGAATATTGGAGCAGGGAAAGATGAATTTTTCACTTGATAGCAAGTGGTTAGGAAAGTCGTCCTTCCTCAGGAAACATCGATACAGGGATCTGAGGTAAGGGAATGAGCTGTCCAGATTTGGACAGCAGTTCTGGTCAGCAGGGATAACTGCAAAGGGCCTGGGGTAGAAATTTGTTTTGTGCTAGAGGAACAGGAAAGAAACCCATTGTCTAGTGTGCCTGAAAGGATGCAGAGGCCAAGATCAAGTGGATTCTTGTAAGCCAAGAATACACTGGGGTGGGGATGGCGTGGGGTGGGGTGGGAGGGTCTTGGTCAGAATGATTCAGGGGATGACCTCCCAAAGGCAGCTGGGTGCCGGTTAGTTCTGTCCACTGCAGGGCCTGGGAATGCTGGACAGATCTTGGCTCTGGCCATTTGGACCATGGGACCCATTCGACAATGAAAGAAGCCAGTGACTCCTAGAAAAACTATCTTCAGGGCTGGGGCAGGAAAGGCATAAGATTAGTATGAACTACCTGTCATAGCCAAAATAAAGGAAATCCCCCCAAATAGAACGGAGATATGTCGAAAAGAGACCGGAGTCAACTTGAAAGTCAAACCTAGGACAATTTGAGGAGCAGAATAAATAGTGGTAGAATTAGGTAAGGATCAAATGTAGTGATGTAAATGCATCACTGAATAAATAAATCAATGGGGAGAAGGCGGAGCTCTTCCTTGCCGAAGAATTCAAATTAGTAAGTGGAGAATGAGCAGGAAACACAAAATCACCGCTGGGAAACCATGATGTGGCTGTGGGCAGCATCTGCCAATGAACGTTCCTGGTCTGTATTCTTCACAGTTTGCCCCATTTCTGGGGCACTGGGATCAGAGGGGAGTGTGGGATGGAGTGGATCATCGCCATAGTTTCCAAGCATCTCCTGGAAAGCACTGACGATGGATTACAAAGAGAAAGGGAAAAGTGGATACAGGAGAAACCCGTCCTCCCCACTTCCAGTCAAGCAGTTGAGGGCAACGCCCCCAAGATGCGGTGATGTTAGGTGGCTTGTGTGTGGCAGGAGGACAGGAGCTAAAAGCCCAGGAGCCCAGGCCAATGGGCGTCTTGTAAAATAACTGACAAGCACTCTCCTGAAGGAAGCACCTTCTGAAGGAAGCTTCTAAAGATGAGAGACAAAAAGCCACAGGGAGGGGACAGAGAAGTAACAGGACACCATGAGGCCACGCATCACAGCCAGGGGACACACACACAGTGGGTGGGACTGGAACCGGGCAACAACCGTCTCGGTTTGGATCCCTGTGTCACTCAGCGGACTGTGGGGAAGCCGGGTAAAGGGTCTATGTGAGTGTGCGGTGCTAGTGTTGGAAACTTTCTACAAATCATTACTCCAAAATTTAAAAAATCCAAAAGACAGAAAACCTTTTAAGAATCCTGAAACAAAATGTTGTTTTGGGACTTGACAGAGGGCAGGAGAGGAAGGCAGGAGGCTGCCCTGGGAGACAGTGTCCAGTCACAGGCCAGGGCCAGCACCCAGTTCTGGAGATGTTTGAGGGTAGACTTGGTACCCTTGCCTGGTAAATAATTTTAGGAGGTAAAAAAGGAATTAGGGATGACTAAGGATTGGAACCTAGCAACTGTACTTCCAACAGAATACATTTTTAAAGCACTTTATGTACTCCCAACAGTGACTCCTGATATCCATTATTATTTTCTCTCTGTATAGCCAGTCTTGATACTACAAAGCTTTTTAACACACTGCCTTCGGGGTGGGTAGAAAATGTCCATTCTCGGTGTTAATCTGTATCTTTCACATGGCCAATGCGATTGCTTCTTTAACAAACATTCGCCAGCTCCTGTGGCTCCTCTTCTGGACCTGCTCGTCCATATTCTTTACCTATTTTTCCCATTTTGCTACCTGTTTTTCTAGAAGCACATGAAGGATATTTCTGGCTCATTACATATGTTGCAAATACTCCTCCCAGCCTCTTAAATGGGTGTATTTTTAAATTAAGGGAAAAAAATTAAGTATTTTATGTCCGCCACTCCTCACCATCGTATTATGAGATAAATGCCATAATCAGCCCCATTTCTACAGGAATAACAAAGACAAATCATTTTCCAAGCACTTTCACTGGGGACTTGAGTCTTCACCGTGCAGTGGGCATTGTCCTTATGTTTATTTACCACCTAAAAAAGGGAGAGAGGAGTTATGCAGCTCCTCCTCCTTGATCCCCAGCTGGGAGGGGACAGAGCTATGTTCAGAAACACAGCAGACTCCAGGGGCCACCGGCTAACTGCTGCGCACTCCTGCCTGATTTAGAGAAATAGCGCTTAGGAGGCTGGGTGACCTGCCATGCTGGGATTCAGCAGCAGCTCTGCCCCGAGACCAAGCTCCGTGGCCTGGTGCTCCGTGGCTGCATCCAAGCGTGGACAGTGCTGGACACAGAGCATCCCTGGCATGGGCTGCAAGGTGTGGCTGGGGACAAGAAGCCTCCAAGGGGAGCATGCAGACCACGGGCACCTGCTTTAGGCCAGGGACTCCGGCAGCAGCTTGCTGGCCCCTGGTCCTTGCCTGGCCCGGGCTGTCCCAGACCCCGAGGGATGACGAGGAGCCATGTGATAGAGCCGGGGCAGCACTGCAGCAACATATGCTGGGCCCACATGTGCCCCAGGGCCTGCTGTGCCCTGCAGTCCCTGGCCAGCCTCTAGCCAGAGAGACAGGAAACTCATGCCCTGGTTTTCATGGGCCAGAGGTCCCTGGGTCACCTCCCTGCTCTACTTGGGTGCCCCACTGGCCTCACCCCAGAGCACAGAGAAACTCGCCAGCCTCTGAGACTCACGGGAAGGGAACTCAGCCAAAGAACTGATCCTGAGAGCTCTGGGTAGTCATGAACCCTGCGTGCTCAGAGGAGTGAGGGTTTGTTTTGTTTTGTTTCTCTGTAGTTTTGCCTTTTGTGGTTTTTATGGTGCTCATATACACCCAGCAGTTATTTAAATTACTGCCAACAAGATGATTGATTATTGAACAATGATTGAAAAGAAATGTCTGGTGTGAAATCAGATTCTCTAGGTTTGAATACCACTCACCAGCTGTGTCATCACGAACAAGTCAACTGCTGTGATCAAAAGGGATTAACACATGATCATATTTTATAGTTTTTAGAGTGATTAAGTGAGGTAATATGAATAAATATTTTAGCAGTTACTTATGATTTATTTATTTATTTTTTGAGACAGGGTCTTACTATGTAGTGTAGGCTGCTCTGAAACTCACTATGTAGCCCAAGCTGGTCCCAAATTTTTGGTGATCCTCCTGCCTCAGCCTTCCAGGTGCTGGGATTATAGGTGTCTACCACCAAGCCCAGTTTACGATGATGAGTCTTAGTTTTTCAGTTTAACTGCATTTGCTTTCTGGCTTGTTCCCCCGTGTCCCTGGTCCCCATGTGGCCACTGCAGCTCACATTGGTGGCAGCCGAAAGGACTGCTGGGAAAGAGGAACTCCTTCAATGGATGCTTGAGTGACTGTCCATGGAGGGAAGGAGGGAGGGAGGGCGGCTTCTCTGGAAAAGCAAAGGGCCCAAGGAAGGCTGGTGTTTTTCATTATCGCCTTTCTCAGGGGAGCACATCCTCAGTGCCTCCAGTAAATTGGACTTTCAAAGATAAATGTAAATTCTAGTGTTAATTTATTTAAAGTAAATTATTCAGAGAGTCATATGTCAGCAAACCTCATTTTGTGGGACTATATTAATGTCTTCCTTAAATACAGCTCGCCCTTTCTAAAAGCTGTTTTATGGGTCCAGGAAATCTGTCTATTACAAAGAAGTGCTTATTGTAAAGGATGTTTTAGTCCTGGGTTCAATTAGGGAGGGAGCCGGGGTCAGTGTGAACGGCACTAATAGCTGGAGTGTGGGAGGCAAGTGGGCGTCCGTCCGCTGGAGTGCACGGTTCTACCCCGCAGGAAGGGACCCCAGGAAATACACACCAAGGGCTCCATTCAGATGTCCCTAGGTCTCAGGCAGCCCAGGGACAGCGCTGACCGGTCCACTGAAGCGATGAAACAAAATTCAGCGCAGAGGTCTCTGGGCACTAGCATTTCCTCCTCCTGTGTTAGGGAGACGAATATTTGTCTTCCCTCTACGGCTGCCTAAGCCTAGTAGCAAATAAATAGCCTCGAGATGCTTTGAAAGTTTCCAATGAACCATAGAAACATAAAGCATTCTAAAGCATCATTATGTTTATGAGGATGCATTGCTGTTTTTATTATTATGGGATCTCAGCTGCGCAGGGTCAGGTGACTTTTACCCTTGGTGCTCACCACATCATCATCATTGTAAGCGGTGCAAAGCCCTTTCTCTTATTGCATTTGCTTCTTTATTCTCCAGGAACCTCAAGCAGGGTCTTTACCCCTATTCTCGGCCACCCCATGCAGCCCGACAGTCACTCTACTGTGACTAGCAGCATCTGTAGAAAGTGCGACCAGCCGGGAGGGGCGGGGCTCCTGTGATCCCCCCACACCGGGAGGCTGAGGCATGAAGCTGGGCAACTTACCGACTTAGGGAGACCCTGTCTCAAAATTAAAAAAAAAATTTTTTTAAAGCACTGGGGGTGTTGCTTAGTGTGAAGAAGACCCTGGATACAAGCTCAGATCTACGAAAAACAAAACTACGTGTCCATACTCACATACATGTTCCAGTGTTTTGTATGTACTGTTTTACGTGTGGAATTGTTTTCCAGATCCCAGTTTTTATCTGTTAGCATCCCGCTCTGGGTTTCCAAGAATCGCTTGAGTGCTGCTTGTGTGTCTGTTTTTCACGTGGAGCCCAGGACGTGAGCTTGGCATCTGCTGGTCAGCTTGGCTCTTCTCAGGAAGGGTCTCGCCTCGCCTCAGACACAAGAACAGCATTGCCACGCTCGCGTCCCTCCCTCGGTGTCACACCCATGCTCAGAATATGCCCCAGAAGCGGAAATGGGCCCAGGACATGCAGGCAAATTCCCAGAGAAAGAATCTACAGGACCAGCAGCACTGGGAAATCTCCTCGGATGTACTACTAGTCAAAAAAGTGTGAATCACAGAATCAGCTCCCCGGATGCTTGTGAAAGGACTGGCACTGATTAGCAAGTGCGGCAGAGCCAGGTGTAGGAGGGGAGGAGAGACAGGACTCGCCCACGCTGGGACGGTGGTCGGGAAGTGTCACCGGGCCACAGTCAGCCACCTTCAGACGTGCACTGCTCCCCACAAGTGCTTTTTCTAGCGCCGCTTTTTGGAATCACAGTCATGAACACCTGGGGTCCTCGCCGAGACGTCACCCTGCTACAGCACTAACTCAGCGCTCCTCGGGGCTGGGGACGACGGACACCAGAGCTGTCACTCTCACGGAAGTTAGGCGGTGGTGGGAAGGGCTGGAGCCTCACCGCACCGCCGGGACCTAGTGGGGTGCCTGGTTCACCCCTGGAGTCGGTTCCCCTGCTAGCAGACTGGAACCTTCTGTCCTACAGCTGGTTCTTAGGGTCTTGGCCGTGTTCCTTTATCTCTTAACACTTGTGCAAGGGTTGGGTCACTTTGCGGGTGGGAAACCAAGCTCGGAGCCCTGGAGGAGCTTGCCTAAGATCTCCCGGTGCGTGAGGTTGTGTGGAGCCCTCCGTGGCTCGTTTCTGACTCATCCTGTCCAAGGCACTTAGCGTGTGTGGGTGGGTGGGTGGGTGGGTGACATTCGCCTGGGTGGGGGAACCTAGCGCCCTGACCGACGCGTGTCACAGTCTCAGCAAACACCGCCAAAGGGTGGTCACTCTTTAACTGTCCAGCAAG
This sequence comes from Cuniculus paca, assembly GCA_004365215.1. Classification (NCBI taxonomy): domain Eukaryota; kingdom Metazoa; phylum Chordata; class Mammalia; order Rodentia; family Cuniculidae; genus Cuniculus; species Cuniculus paca. The sequence goes on along the minus strand of RJWT010003535.1, from coordinate 21,754 downwards.
GTCCTGGCTCCACCCCGAGGTCTGCAGAGAACAGAAAACTGCCCTGCCCCCAGCCCACACAGCTTCCCGCAACCAGAGGGCTCATTAGAATGGAACCCCAAACCTTGCCTCAGCTCCTCCTGGGAGCCTCAGCCAGTCTGCTTCCAAATGACTCTGTTTGGGGCTGAAAAGATTTATGGCATCCTTCAGCTGCTGACGATGTTTCACTATTGATCCTGCTTCCGGAGCTCTGCTCAGGGGACAGGGAGTGACCAAAATGCTAAATTTTTACCAAGCTCACTGCAAAATCAGCCAGACAGCCTAGCCCTCCTTCGGGACCGGAGCTGAAGGTGGACAGTCACTGAGTCACACACTTCCTCCTCCTGGTCTGAGTGAGCAAGTGCCCCTCCTTCCATCAGTGCCAGTCTCCAGGCCAACACCAAGAGCCTTGCCTGGAGGTTTCTGTGTTTGCTCCTGCACGGCCCCCGGACCACCCTGGTGCCCTGAAGTAGCCCCCCCACAGGGCAGCCTGATTGGTCTAAACCATGTTTACCTTCTCTGCTGCTCTTTCAACTCTCCAAGGGCAGGGACATCTCACTTCAGTGCCTAGAAAACAGTCAAGTGTTGACCACGTTGGACTGAAGAAAGTCACCCACCGGCTGGCCCCAGCAGGCACCAAGGCTACCATCGGAAACCGCCTCCAGGGGTAAGTCATAAATGCCAGACATGGAATTTAAGATTCTGGAAGGCAGGAACATGCTCTGTTTCCTGTTTAGACAGAGGAGACCTCATTCATGGACAAAACTGTGTCGGGGATGGCAAAGTGCTTGCGCACCGGTCACTTTGGCCCCTGGTTAGCACATTCATGATGACAGTAATGGTGCAGGGTGTCCTGCCTCGCTGAGTACCCAGGCCACGTGACCTGTTGTGGAGAGAACATGTGTACCCTGTCCCTCAGCGAGGAGCAATATGCCACATTTTCTTTGGACCTTAGGTGACACAAAGCCACATTTTCTAACAATCCAAGGGTGGGAAGAAAATGCTATCACATATAAGCAAATTAAAGCCATAGTTTCCTATGACCTTCTGGCATGGTTTTTTTCATTCATTGAGTGAGAATTTACTGAGCACCTATTGTGTGCCAGAACCTCTACGAAGTGCTGGGAACACATGAAGATGGATGAAGTGCAGTCTCTGCCTTCAAGGCATTTCCAATCTAACGGAGGACGGGAAACAGCCAGTGAGCTACAGTGCGGTAAGCTGTCGGATTCAGGAGACAAAAAAATCCACAGGAAAGGCTGGCAGGTGTCAGCATGAGTAGGGTTGTCCTGGGCTGCTGCAGTGATCACCGCTGTGTTGTGGCTTAAAACAACAGACACGCATTTTCTCACAGTTCTGGAGGCTGCAGTCCAGCATCTGTATCTCTGGGCTTAAAATCAAGGTGCCAGCCACAGCTGCCCCTGCCCTGGAGGTTGGCAGGGGTGCTGCCTCTTGCCCCTCTCAGCGCCTGGTGGCTGCTGGCAGCCTTGGTCATGCCCTTTACCCTGTTAACCGGCAAGGCCAGGATCCTCACAGCTCTCTCTGCTGCCTTCCCTTTGTCTTTCCTCTGAGTCTCTCCTTCATTTCAGCCTCATCTGAATAATCCAGGATCGTCTCCCCATCACGAGGTCTCCTCCTAACTTATTAACGCCACTGTCTTCTTTTTGCTACGGGAAGTAATATGTGCAGATTCCAGGGGTCGGGAGGTGGATGCATCTTGGGAGATCATTTCTCAGCCTCCCCTGGGGACCCAGACTTGCGCCAGTGCCTGGCTCATTGCAGGCACTCAGTAAATGTCGCCTGAGGGACTGAAGTCATGGCTGCCCCAGGAACGCAGTGGTGAGTGGGTGTGAGGGACAAGGGAGGGGAACCCTGAGGAGGAGTCACAGGCCAGGGAAGGAAGCAGGAAGGCCGAGAGTTGGAGAAATGGGATTCAGCTGGACGCCCGAGTGAAGCAGGGAGAAGACTGGGCTGAGGGGAGGAAACAGCAGACAGCAGGTAAGAGAAAGGAAAGTCGAAGTCAGCTTAGGGTTAAGCTGCAAAGTGCAAATCTCACCAGCAGTGCCGTTCAGGCATGGTTTCCACGGGCTCCTTGGTCCAGCACCTTGAGGAGGAGTGGAGCGAGGGCGGTGAGTATGGTACTGTGCTCCAGGACTTTGTTTCCATCCTCCACAGCCTTCTCTGCCACCCTCTGCTACTTTTCTAGTCTCAGCTTCGCCATTTCTTCTTTGCCCTGGTGCCCACGTCACCCCGCTCTCCTCTACAGCCCAAGCTAACAGGTTGGAGAAGAAGGCAGCAGATGTCTCAGCCACTTTTCCATTAGTGGGACACAATACCTGACACCCACAACATAGAGGAAGAGAGGTTGATGTTGGCTTGTGGTTTACACAGACTCAGTTCATGGTCAGCTGGCTCCAAGGCAGCAACAGCATGGCATCTCTCCTGATGCTCAGGTCATGGTGGACAGGAAACAGTGAGAAGAGGGGGGAGCTGGAGAGAGAGAAACACTTCTGGGCCACATCCCCCATGACCCACTCTAACCAGGTCCTGCCTCCTAACAGCACACTTGGCTGCTAAACTCATTGGTGAATGGATCAGCTGATGAGTGTAGCACCCACATCATCCATTCTCCTTGCAAAAGTCCCGCCTCTGAGCACATGAGAGTTTGGGGGAAACATCTAGAGCTAAACCATAGCATGGCAAAGAGTGAAGATCACCAAATAGGAAACAGTATGGGTAGGATTTTTTTTTTGGTGTTTTGCATCATTGCTCTCTGTTTGGAGCACAAAACAATTCCTGGCACATAGCTGGCACTGAATATGTACATGTTTAAAGAATGAGAGAATGGAGCCAAACTTTTGTATTTGAATATGGATATAATATCACTCACTACCTCTAAGGTAGAAATGTTCTTAAACATTCTGTGTCTCGATGTCCTTACCTATAAAATCAAGATACTAGAAGTTGCCTCCTGGGGTGGTTCTGGAGAGCTGATATGAGCAAAATAGTTGGCACTGTGCCTGGTGCATGTACACGGTTGATCTTTAAATATAATCTGCAGAGGTGCACAGAGGTTTCCCAAAGTTTCATATATTTGGTTTTTAGAACACTTTTATTTGTGCATGATTGCAGTGCCTAATGTTTCATTCCTTGTGTGGAGTCGGTGCATGGACATATCACATCTCGATTCCCTTTTCTTTCTCTTCTCTTCCCCTCCCCTTCCTCTACCCTCCCTCTATCTCTTGATCCTCCTTTCACTTGAGAAAGATCTATTTCCCTATTTCTTACTGTCTGTCTTTTACTTAGGTCTTTATTTACATTTTGGGTTTCTCATAGAATAGAAACCATGTTACGTTTAAGCTTGTGTGTCTGATTTATTTCAGTGAACATTATGGTCTCAAGGTGCATCCTTTTTCCTACAAATGACCAAGCTACCCTTCCTTATAGCAGAGTACTGCTCCACTGTGTGTAAATACCACACTTTTTGGCCATTCACCTGCTGATTGGCATATAGGCCACTTCCAAGAGTGTATTTAGTGTGTTTAGCTGTTACGAATTGTGCTGCTATAAACATGGGTATGCATATATCATTCTAAAATTGCATCTTTCACTCTTTTGGAAAGATAGCTAGAAGGGGAATGGCTGCGTCAAGTGGAATTTCTTGTTTAAGTTTTTGAGCAATCCCCATACTGATTTCCATAGTGGTTGTACTAGTGCACTGGTTTGTTGTAACAGCACGGAAACTTGCCAGCATTTGTTTTTATTTGATTTCTTGATGACGGCCTTTCTCCGTGGGATAAAATAGAACATGAGCATTGTTTTAATTTACAGTCCTCTCATGGCCAGCAATGCTGAACATTTTCTCTTGTATTTATTGGCTGTTTGTACTTCTATGAAGTATCTATTCATTTCACTTGCCCATTTTTTGATTGAATCTTTTATTTTGTGGGATCTAGTTTTTTGAGTGTCTCATATATTCTACACACTTATTTTAATTTAAAGTGTACTCCAAACTATTTTTAAAACCGCAATTTATAAAAGGATATCCAATATATCTCAAATCGACATTAACTCACAGTAAAACAACAATGTGTTCACCCACCTCCCTCTCATTGACTTTCAAATCAGTAAACAATCTGATTTTTAATATAAAATTATAGCAGCAAAATCACCACCTGTTCACTCTGTTGGGGTTCTAAAGAGAGATTTCACTTGAAACTAGGGTCACATTCTGGAGAATATTGAACCTTATTAATCGATGATGGGATTTGGTGTCGTACATTTTGAAATGCAAGCAAAGAAGGCAAAACATTTGCCTTGTCTGAAAGAATACAGTTGCTCAAGCTGACAGGGAGCAGTAGTGACCTGTGATGATCTCCAGGGCTCTCGCCCAGGTGCACTACTGCAGCTGCAAAATGTGAGCCGCGGACGTGCAATCAGCCTTCCTCTCCCTGATGCAGCAGAGAGAAAGTTGAAGCGAAAAGGCAAGTGACAGGATGGCCTCTCGCCATGAGTCGCTCAGCTGGTCGCCTCTGGCTGTTTCTGTTCCTTTGTCCAGAAGTGAGAATGACCACCTTACGTGTCACCAGGACCACGCAGAGTGCTGAGGCGACAAGTGGTGACAGGAGCAAGACAGACAAGTTTCCACCATGACTAAGCATAGGGCACTTGGGAAAGGAAGATGTTAAGCAGAAAGAGGTGGCAAGAAGTCCCGCAACAAAGAACTACACCCTGTGAGAGCCGGGGTCACTCACTGAGGTCTGAAAGAGACTTGCTTGGGCTTTACAGAAGAAAAAGACTTGAGCTAAGCTCTGAACCCAAAGGAGGAGTTGGTTCAGTGAGGAGAAGATGCAGGGATTTCAGGGAGAGAGCAACCTTCTGCCAGAGAGAAGGGCATGCGTGAAATCATACAAACTGGAGAGGCCACGCCGCACTGGCAGAACTGAAAGAAATTTCTTGTGTCTGGACCGTGGCACTGGGTTGTCCACAGTAACAGCTTTTATTTATCAGACATGCTCGCTGCTCTATCACTCAATGTATTCCTTGATTTTAGTTTCTTTCTTTAGTTCTTTCTCTCTCTTTCTTTCATTTCAGCCCTCCTTTTGATTGTTGCCTGGCCGGTTACAATCTCTGCTTTTCCAGATGGCCGCTATACTTTGCCATATGTCCAAAGCACCTTCGATGTTTTGATCTTCTCCAGCATCCCTGACACAGCTTTCTGGTCCTGGTATAAATGACACTTTCCTGTCTGGTGGCTGCCCCAATGCTTTTCTCATCTGCCTTTCCTGGGACTCAGGTTTCACATGCACAGATAGCAATCTTCAAAGAGAGACTGACTCTGTGTAATAAACTCTCCAGCCTGGGCCTCGCAGAATGAAGTCAGGCTTTGATCCCTCTCTCGTGGCCCATTGGAATGAAATGAACTCTTTGAAGTGAAGATTGGCATGCCCAGAAATGCCAAACAGGACCAGAAGACTCACAAGGTTAAGACAAAGATGGTGCTATGTGTAGGTTATTTTGTTAAAGGATGAATTGAGGAGATGATCCAAGAAGCTTTGTTTTGGAATAGGCTGTCAAAATGAGCATCAGAAACTAGATGATAATTCAAATTGAGAGCTCTTCCCCCACTCTCCTGGCTGTAGGCACCAGGGTGGCAACCCCATTACACATTCTGCCCCTTAGAACTTTCCAGAATGCCTTCCAGATGCCAGGGGAGCTGATATTCAGATTCTTCTTGCACAGCCCACAAACACACTATCTGCCTTCTAGAATTGCACCTAGAGACACACTAGCCTTCCCACCGAGGGTCACACTACCCACTGTAAACAGGCCACAACGTTGCAGCCGCGCGGCTCATACCACGAGGGCAGGGAACCCCAAAATGCCACGTTGACTCTGTAATCAGGTCTACCGCACCGTAGTGGTGAGGGATTGCTCTGGGGCCTGGAAACGAGCCTTCAAGTAATTCAATGCCCAGTGTTCTCAACCAGCCAACGTGCTGAAGACCAGCTCAAGCGTGTGCTGAGCAGCCGTCCTGGAAATGAAGACTGTAACCAGCCCCCAACAGGAAGGACCATTACTCTTACCCAATTTGATCACTTCCAATTGCCAGTAGGGGGCAGAAACCCAAAAACATTGTTTTAATTGTGTTTTCTTTTTAAGTAAGGCCTAAGTATGTTGAACCGGTCTTTGGTAATCTTGCCACATCTGTATGAGATCAGAGGCAGTGAGAGAAATGTTCCTGAAAGTGATGGATAATCAACTTGAATTTACCATGTTTTTAAGTAATTTTTGCAATTTCCCTGGAGGGGTAAAGAAAACTGTGGTGTAAAGTATTTGATCCATTGTATTATTTTTACAACTCATCATTAGGAACTGTTCTGGAGTGCATGGGTTTTACTCTCTTGCCAACTCTTTGGTCCTGGGTCTTTTTATTGTTTGTCTATACTCACCACTCATGAATTTTAAATTGTTATGGTTCAAATTTTCCAATGAGGGTGAAGCTGGCAGCTTCTGACGAACATTCACTGCCTTCTTAGTCTACAAAGACCGATGTCTAATAGGTGGTAAGATTTTCTAACTGCTAAGAGAAGTTTTTAAAAAACACATTTTTGGTATGCATCCAGCAGGCAAAAGTATATGGAAATGAAAACTGGGGAAATGATGAAATAAACTGTTAAGTCATGGAGAGGGAAAAACCTGCAAAAATATTTCAAGTTAAGATCTGCACGATACGATTTCTAGGCTCTCCAGCTGGGCCATTTGAAAACACCGGGAGCCATACCGCATGGGAGACAATGTGGAAACTTTTCTTTGTTGTAGAACCTAGAAGAAAATGCAAGTGTCTGTGTGGTTTGTTTTTTTTGAAAGACCAATCAAGCAATACTCAGAAGTCTTTAGAGGTTCTGTCAGTGACTCTCAAATTCTTCAGGAAAGACTGCCAGAAAAATTTAAAGAATTTCAGTTACTAAGGATTAATTCACAGAGTTACCAAAGAACCATTTCACAGCTTTTTAGTTTTTTAAACAATCTTCGTCTCTCTCTCTCTCTCTGTCTCTCTGTTTCTCTCTGTGGATCATTAGCTTTCCTCCCCCTTCTGATACAGAGCAAAACAAATCCAACCTAATTTCGTTTCAAGCAGATATTGAATTTCCCTCCATCAGTGCCTATGTTCTTCCCAACCAGTGCCTCACTGGTTGGTCCTGGCCCTGGTGCCTGCCACTCTTCTCACCAGCCAGCAGTCACTGTGCTGGCCTGAAAGTCTGGGAGTGAAGTGCTCCGAGGTGAGGACAGGTCCCCAGCTGCACCGCATTGTGGGTGACTCTGGTCCTGGACCTGCTGTTCTCAGACTGTGGTCCCGGCAGCAGCAGTAGCAACTGAGAGTGTGTTAGAAAGCAAATTCAACTTTTAAAAGCTTTTATTTATCGTATATTGACAAGTTGTAACTGTGTGACTCGGTGGAGTATAAAGCGTTATACTACTTGCACACAGTGTGGAATGACTGAATCAGTGGCGATTATCATGTCCATCACCATAAATACTTATCTTTTTATTCCTCCTGTCTAACTGCAGATTCGTTCCCTTCGTCCATTTTCACCCAATTCCCCTACCTTTCAGACTGCAATAACCACATCCGACTCCACTGCAATGAGTTCAGCTGCTTTAACCCCAAGACCAAGTGAGAGCAGGCAGTGTCCACCTCTCCATGCCTGGCTTGTGTTAGTTAGCACGGTGTCCTTTAGATGCACTCATGTTGCTGCAAATGATGGGATTTACTTAAAAAAATTTTTTTTTTTTAGTTTTTATTAGTACATGTTTGCAATACCTAATGATTGCATTCCTCATGGGGAAGAAGTACAAATGGCCAATAAATATATGAAAAAAGTTCAACATCTCTGGCCACTAAAGAAATGCAAATTAAAATAACTCTGAGATTCCATCTTACCCCAAAGAGAATGACCATCCTCAAGAAATCAAACACGAACAAATGTGGGCTAGGCTTCGGGGAAAAATCCTTCTTTGTTGGAAGTCTATAAACTAGCATACCCATACGGAAATCAGTATGCAGATTTCTCAAAAAACTAAAACAAAAAATTGCACTTGAGCCACGTAGTCCCCTGCTAGGTAACTTTCCAAAAGAGTTAAAGGCATCATATTATGGTGATCCACACACACCAACCTCTTGGCAGTACAATTCATCATAGCTAACTCTTAGAAGTGGCCTACAAGTCCATCAACAGATGAATGGCTAAAGAAAATATGGTACTTATACACAATGGAGTACTACTGTCCTGTAAAGAAGGATAAACTTGGGATTTAGCTCAGTGGCTCAAGTGCTTGCCTGGTAAGCATGAGATCATGAATTTGATCCCCAGTACAAAAAAAAAAAAAAAGAAGAAGGATAAACTTTTTAAGGTTGACTAGTATTCCATATGTATATATTCCAAGTTTTCTTTATCCATTCATCCTCTGCTAGTTGATTTCATAACTTGGTTATTGTGAATAATAGTGCAATTAACATCCAGTCCAATAACTCTTTATTACACAAGGTGCATGTTAGTTTTTGTCATTTTTATGACCTTTCAAAGTCAAACTCACTTGTCATACAAGTTGAGATCTGTTTACCTCAGGTGTCCTAAGCTGGCTGTTTGTTTAGCTGAGCTATGACAATATTTCGTCCTTAGCATTTGCACATGGCCTTGTAATTTGCCTGTTCCCTGACAGATTACTCACTTTTCCCGAGTGGAAAATTTACCTAACTTATCTTTTCTCTACATACCCAGTAGGTATTCAGGTAAGGTTGGAAAAAGGGATAATAACTTGGGAGGGGGTGCTGTGTCTTCTGCTTTCTTTGGGTAGCTGAGAACATTTTACAGAAGCATTTTAGGGTACAGGGACGTTTTTACCCTTTGTAGAAGGCAAAGCACCCTTCGGAGTTTCCACTGCTCTTCCCATTTATCCTGTTTTCCTCGCTTACCTTGGTCTATGACACCCCTCTCCCAGTTCCCTGTAAGCCTGAACTGCAGCTGGGGCCGCAGAAAGGAATTGAGCGGCAGAGCCCAGAGACTGTGGTCCTTCAGTATTTGGTCTCTCTCGCTTGCTGTGCTTCTTCCTCCAGGAGTTTTTGTTCTGGGCAGTGTTCATAATCTGGCCCCCAGGCCCCCAAAGTTGTTCCAGCCACAATCTACTATCTAAAGCTAGCAGGAAGAGACCTTCTTGCACTCCAGGTTTCCAGGAAGGCCCTGGCCACGCTCCCACGAGCCTGGCATGCAGGAAGCATAATCCTGGAATCAACCCCCAAGCTGAGAAGGGCGGTGCATTTTTACAGGACAGCCCAGGTCAGGTACCGCCTTCCTAGGCTCCCTAATGGAAATCAGGATGTTATTACTAGGAGAAAGAGGGAGAGTTTCCAGGAAGGGAAAAAACAGAAAGTGTCTTTTACAGGCTTTATACTCTGTACTTGCTAAGTCCTCAGATATTCTGCAAAAAGAGGTTTAATTAACAAACAAATAGTCCTTGAGCTCAAAACACACAGCGGCAAATGGGGGTGAGGGAGAGTGAGGGTGTTTGGTAGTCTCTCTGCCTCAAGGGAGTCTCCTTTGCATAGCAGAAAGTATCTCTGCATCTGGTAGGAAAAGGAGAGATGGGGCCATCTGGGTCTTGTCAACCCAGCAAGGTGACCCAGCTCAAGCTGGGTAGCCTTTCTAAATGCCAGTTTCCCTCCCATAAAGAGGGCACTAGAACCACCATTAGTACCCACCTCAGAGGTTCTCATGGAGATGAACGAGATAATTCTTGAAGCTTTAGTTTTTTACAAGAGCTGATCAAAAAATAGGGTGTGTGTTTACATTTCTAAAATTTATTACAGTAAGTTACATTGCTTATTAATCCTCCCAAAATGGTCTCCCCTCAGTTCAAACACATTTATCCCAATGTTCTCGCTTCTTTCTGCAGCAGCTCTGGAGTTCTCTTTCGTGAAGGTCTGTAGGAGCTGTGATAAGCAGTATGATAAGTGCTGCTGCCCGGGGCTATGCAATGGTAATGCAGGGTAGTAAGCACATTTTGGGATCCTCATCCACCTTGTTCACAGGAGCTGGAACCCTGTGACTTGACGCTCTTCCCCAGAGTCCAAATGGTCATGAAAGGTAAATGTTTTGAATCAACTGAGAACATCTAGGCAGCCACAATGGCACAACCAGAGACACCCAGGAAACAGGACTCCACAACTGCTTCAGAAGTTTGGAAGAAGGGAGAAGTTTGCTCAAAGTGAGGGGAAATCTTTGAAGGGAGATTAATAACGATGTGTCTTTTACTGTAAGAATTAAAAATATAAGCAGTCACCCCATTTGTCAGTCAAATTCATAGTATCTGAAACTTAGGAAGCACTTAGTAAACAGGAGATAAGGTCCTTGTAAATGGCATTAGTGATTCACTTTTATGAACATAGCTTCCTCCTCTACAGAGCGACTACAATGTTCTCTGCCTCACGGGACTGCTTGCCTGCAACACCTCGAGACAGGCGAGTGACAGATTTGAGTTCCTTCCGCCACCAGCTCCTCCCATTCTGTTTCCTAAATCATGTCCTGGGAGGATCATTGACAGTTCAGAGGGAAGAGGGCATCGGGCTGGTCTAGAAGGAGGACGGCCATCGAGGCCGCGTGCCTCAGTGCTGGTAATTCTACCTGTGGCTTGGGTCTGTCCAGCTCTGAAGACAAAGGTCCCTTCAGCCTGTGGTGGGGACTGAGTGAAGTGCATGGTGAGGAAAATCCTGTTCTACCTCTTCCCTCTTGTAACACCCACACTTGCTTACACATTTCTGCAAGGGAAACCCAGACTAGGGTCTGCGTCCTGCCTTACCAGTCACCCCCAAGCCCACTTCCCAGAAGCAAGTGTTAGAGCTTCCTTCCTTCTTTTTCTCTTTCTTTCTCTTTCTCTTTCTCCTTCTCCTTCACCTTCTCCTTCTCCTTCTCCTTCTCTCTCTTTCTTTGCCTCTCTCTCTCTCTCTTTCTTTGCCTCTCTCTCTCTCTCTTTTTCTTTTGGGGTTCTGGAGATGGAGCCCAAGGTCTCACACATACTAGCTAAACACTTTATAACTCAGTAGAGTCCTTAGCTTCCTCTTCTTCTTCTTCTTTTTTCCTTAGACAGAGTCTTGTAGGTCCCTCAGGTTAATGGCAAACTTATGATCCTCTTGCATCAGTCTCCCAAGCAACAGGGATTAGTAAAGCTCCAGTATTTCTTTTGTATTTACAACCCTATGTCTTAATCATGTTTTCTAATTTTGCTTTTCCAGGTTAGGCAGCACTCACCGACTTGCTCCTGCGAAGCTGTGGGTGTTGAGCTGGTCCTGTCCTTGCCGCACCACCTTCGTGGGCACCCTTCTTCCATGCCTCGTCCACATCCTCATCCTGCACCTGGAGCCACAGCATAAGTTTTAGCTCCAGGAGAACATCTGAACATTAATCAAACGGAGCCATGTGGTCTGTTGTGATTCCATTTCTTATCTTGTGAAACAGGTATCAGAAAAAAAAATATGAAAACCTTTCAAAGAGGCAAAACAAGATCTGTGGTCTACTTCACTCGCCCAGGTCTTTGATTATCTTGGTCCCTGACCTATTCAACAAGTCTATTTGTTGTAGAAGACTAATAATGCAAGTTACTGTACTCCACGAAAAAGCAAATTGATCGTGGATGGCGAAATACTGTGGTAGACAGGATTCTAAAAATGACCTTCCAGTGACCCGCATCCTAGGATGATCTGGTACCCTAAAGTGTGTGCAGAACGTGTGAAGACAATGAGACATCGTTCTTATGATTATTTTTCATTACAGTGCCAGAGGGAGATGAGCCCAGTGGGTCTCATCTAATCCCATCACCCCTAAACACATGCATCGCTAAAGAGTTTCCTCCAGCCAGTCGGGGACAGAAGAAGAAAGCAGAGATTCCAAGCCCTGGGAGGGTTTGACCTGAAGTTACTGGCTATGAAGTTGAAAGGACCTGTGCAAGGACCAGAGAGCAGTCTAGAAGGTGACAGCGATCCTCCTGGACAGTCAGTGAGAGAAATACTATCCTGAGTCCCACGGCTTCATGGAGCTGAAGGCAGCCAGCAACCTGAACAAACTTAGAAGCAGCGCCTTCCTTCAGCAGAGCTCCAGAGAGCCTGTCCCTGCTGACCCCTTGACCTTTAACCTTAGCAGAGAAGGCAACTGGGCCACCCTGAGTTTGGACCCAAATATCTGTGGGCTGATCCCTGCATGTTGCTTTACGTTGTGAAGATTGTGGGAATTTGTGTCTTAGCAACAGAAACCTGATGAGAATGCACTTGGCTATCACCCTGTGAACACCCCATTTGTGCAGGACCACAAATTCACAATGGCTAATTCTGCATACTTCCCTAAGGCATAAATCAGAGGCTTGGAATTATTGTACCACCAGTTTGAGATTTCCCATTCACTCCTTAGGGATGGGTCAGCCTCTCCCACCCACTAAGACGAAAACTAAAACCACTAAGTCTAAAAAACACTCCAGGGCAAGATCCTTCTTAGCATAGGATCATCTCCGCCCTCTTGAGTCAGCCCAAGAGGCATAGGCCTCTGAGTCTTCCACCAATTTTGAATCTTCCACTAGCCCCATGTATCACTCTATACATCCAGTAAATAGTGGCACGTTGGAGGGTCGCTCTTGGCCCATCTGGAGATATTGACTTTCCAGTCACTCATTGTGTATTACTAAATTCATCTATTTCTTATTTTATCCTCTCATGATATCCTTAACACAGACAATTGGGGCTCTTGGCTGGGTCCCCAATACATTTTCTTTCTATTTAAAGTGATTTCAGAATTCTTTATTCTCTGTGCATGCTTCTTGTTTTTGAATTCACTTTTGGTACTAATTGTACCATTTTTTGGTCCCCTCCCAAAGTGATGAGTTAAACAAAATCTTTGACAGCTGTTCATTTTATATTTGTATTATAGTCGTGCTTTTATCCTGTTTTAATATTTGAATAAGTGATTGTTTTGTCATTGTAGGAGACAATTTGAGCAACTCCCCTCGAATGCAGAACATTTGCTGCAACATTGGTTATATCAAGGCTTATTTTCATGTACAGATATGTACAGAACTGATTTCCATATACTGACATGCACAGAGTATGGTGTTTCCTTCCCTCTTCAGTTGGCTCTAAGCATTGCAAATAAGGCTAGCCAGGTATGGTATGTAATCTCTAAAGCCATCAGACAGTCTCCTGTTTTCTGCATAGTGCTCTCTGTAAAAGATGAGCGCAGCAGGATGGCAGAGCCAGTCAGCTCCAGGAATGTCAGCTGTGTAGGAGCCTCAAATACAGAGGCTATGAGTCCCCAGGGCACAAAAGGCTACATATCAGAAACTGAAGCCACAGCCTCCTAAGACCATTCAAATGTTATCTTAATTGAATTATACAGATTGATCCTCCTGTGTGTCATTCTCCTTGCATTTTGCAAAGATGCTTTTCTCCCTACCTGGCAGCCAGCTCAAATTACTCACATGGTTCCTGCCATTCTCACTGTCACTTATTTTTGGGCTACCCCCTTCTTCACAAGACAATAAATTCTGGGAGAGGCCTCAGATCAGGGCCTTTGCCCACATATCCTCACAGGGATTGGACTTAGGCCCCCCTGGCTGCCCTTAACTTTGAATATGTCTTGTTGTCTTTACTCTCACTGTGGGCTGCATTGGAGGTGGTACATTGGAATCACCTTGCCAGGATTCCAATAATGTTTCAATGGGATTACAAAAATAATTTTTTTGGATTGTGAGAAAGATTAGTAAAGAGATTACAATACTTGGATTACAATGCTCAATATTTGGGGTTACAATAGTCATTATGTTTTTTCTGTATACCTGTTCTTATTTATTCTTAAATCTTCTTTCATTCCGAAACTTCACTCAGTGTGGTGAGCCTACCAGGTGGTTTATCAGTTGCATCATTTTCCCCACGAGACCTCAATCTCACCTCTCTAGTTGAAAATGAACACTCCCCAAGGCATACTGAGCCATCGTGGAGCTTCTCATAACCACTTTAAATTTCCTTCACTTTTCTCCTTTTTTCTTATCTCACTTCTTGGATTCTTTTCTGATAACATCTTCATTTTGGGGGATAGCATCCTTCAGTAACTTCCTCAAAAAGGACACATGGGAGGTCAACCTTTTGAATTCTCCCATGTCTAAGTAAATTTTTCTTCTGCCACTTTTACTTAACTATGAATATAACTTTGTGATGAAAATAACTTCCATCGCAATTTGAGAGCACTGGGCATTTAGCTTTCACTGCTGCCCTAGAGAAGCCTTGTGCTGTTACAAATCCAATTCTCTTCTCTTCTCAGTCTGAACATGTTAAAATGCTATCCCAGTCTGGAATGTAATGCAATTTCATAATGATGTGGCTTGGTGTGGGGCACTTTAAACTTAAAAGTACTGGCCAGTGGATGGGCCCTATTACATAAACAGGTATTATCATACCTGGCCCTCTGTGGTAGGCAATATAACTGGCTCTTTTCCTTTTCCTCAAATACTACTGTATTTGACATGGTTGATGTAACATTTTTCATTCTCGCCTACCTCCCAGATAGCTCCAACCTCCTTTGATATCACTGTTCCATAAGGTGGTCTGGGTTTTCTGTTTCTTCTTATCTTCAGTATTTGTTTAGGCAATATCATCCATTAACATCCCAACTATACCCAAACATGCATCTCCAGCAAACCTCTCAGCTCCACATCACAGATACAGTAACCTTCCTGACAACTGATCTTCCAAACTCAATGTACCTCAAACTCAACCGTGACCTTCTCTGCATTCATCTCTCTTCTCTGGTGACCAACTGTAGTCTGCAGAAACCAGGAGTCTGCTTCACCTCCCTGTTCCTTGTTGTCATTCAGTGTGATCTCATCCAACTCCTCCTGTCATTTCTGCCCATTGAATGTCTCTCGCATCTGTTCTCACTTGATCTCCATGGCCATGCACCACACTGTTTTCCCGGTGTCTTCAGTAGCCTCCCAACCCACCCCTTCACGTATGCTAATTGTTTAACTCATCCATTTTCCAAACAGTCCTTTGAGTGATCAAGCTTTAAGACATAAATCTTATCATAGTTGCTTTCTTGTTGCAACTTTTCAATGGCTTTAGAAATTCAGTATTCTTAAGGGACCTTGTTTTAGTCACTTTCCTTGTTCTTGGGACAAATTACCCAACAGATGTAACTTAAGGGAGGAGAGGTTTATTAGATGGTTATTTTGGTTCACATTTTTAGTCCACGGTCAGCCGGCTTCGAGGGAGAATAGCACAATGGAAGGGAAGGGTGTGGGTGGAGGAGAGCTGCCCTGTCATGGCGGACAGGAAGCAGAGGATGAAGGGAGGAGCCAGGAAGGGAGATACACTCTTCCCTGTCACTCCTGCCTCTTCCAGACAGACCCCGGGTGCTGAGAGCAATCAGCTCTAGCACTTCTATAAATTCCACACCCTCAGAAAGGCCCATCTATGAGTGCATGAGGCCTCTCAGTCTAACACATGACAGACCTACAAGGCCCAATGACCTGGCCTCTGCCTCTCTTTCCAGAATCTTCCATACCACTCTCTCTCCCTTCTCAGTTTGCTTTGGTCGCACTAGTTTTGCCTAGTGTGTCAAAAGTGCCAGTGTTCTTCTATCTCAGGGCTTCTCCTTGGCTCTAATGGATTTCTTAGAATTCTGGTTAAAGTCACCTTTCAGAAAGGCTTTTTCTGATCATCACAATACAGGAATGCTTTTATTCCCTTTGCTTTATACCTACCAAAGTATTGTGGAATTGCAGAATTGTGTCACTGAATTGTTTTATGCTCCCATCACTACTAAATTGCAGATTCTGCAGAAGTCAGAACTGTGTACGTTTGGTTCACTACCATGCCCAGCACTTAGCTTTGCCGATGTGACTCTCGTATTTAACAAATGATTGTTCCTTTGGAATTTTAATAACCTGAATGCAGTCCTGGTCCCTTTGCTTTATTAACTGTACAAATTTGGGCAAGTTATGTAACATTTTGTAGCTTTAGTTTGCCTAACTGTAAAACACAAATAACAGTACTTACTTTAGCGGGCTCTTGAGAAAAATTAGAGGAGAGATTCCACGGGATGCAGCTTGCGTGGCACCTGGCACACGTTCAGTGCTAAGTGATTGTATCAGTGAGGGAGCCTTCCGATCTGAGCTCCGGGGCACGAGAAATGGGGTAAGCGGTCAAACAAAAGATCTTGATCCTACCTGCATTATCAGTGAGTGAGAAACAGCTTTAATGCAAGATACACAAATATATAAGAATTTGCCAGAGTGGCTTACAGTGGCCACCCAGAACGTCAGGCGTGGAAAAGTGCAAAAGTTGTCTTCATGCTCGATATCCGAAGGATCCAGTGGAAGGCCTGGCACTCACTGTAGTGTCCCATGCAAGTCCGTATCAGGAGGCGGACGGATCTGCACTGGAAACCAGGGGACGACGTCCAAGGTGACGTGGAGACTGGCGCCTGCGAAGAGACAGAAGTGAGCCCTCCTTCTGCGTTTCCCTTTTATACCATTCAGGTGACAAGTGAAGCCCTTCACCCACACCCAGGACGATGCTGATCTGATTTAGTTGGGTGTTCCCTACTCAGGTTGATACAATCAGTTAACTATTGCATGCATCACATCACCCAGACTTCTATTTATCGTTTGTGATGACAATCATCTGTCCTTGATTATCACCAACTTCATTCTACAAATGGATGACTACAGACGATGCTGTTGCTGTCTACCTGAAGTTCATTTCTCCTCATCTTCCTGACAGACCATCTCTCCCTCCCCACTCCAACCCAGATGGCCATCTTCTCCTCTCTGCAGACGCCCATGGGACTTAGTTCTTGTCAAGGACAGGAGCGGGGAGCTCTGCCGGGCTCTACCAAGGCCTCGGAACAGTTTTCTTCTCTGAAGAAAGAGTACAGGAGAGAGCTCCTCCTGCAGCTGCAGGGTCATTTGGCAACTTCTAGGGGAGTCAGCTTCAGAAAGCTGCAGCTGCAAAACAGAAAGGGAAAGGAAGGTGGGGCTCCGGAGACGCCTCTGAGCTACTGTTGTATGTTTCTAAGACCACAGCTGCGGTTTGTCGGGTTTGTCACTGCTAAAATCTATTCTCCTTTGAGTTCCTGGCTGTGGGAGATAATCTTCCCTAACACTTTAGTCTAAATCCGGGCATAATGGACCCCAAGGATCCCAACCAGACCCAGTGGCTATCTCCTCATCAGGGCTCTATGGCCTGGGGAGCAGAGGACCTCTGACTGCCCTTCCAACATTGAGAAAACACAACATTCAGTCATTTATTAGGCAAAAATGGCTCCACAGGCTGAGGGGGAGGGGATTTGAAAACATTTTTGCCTGTAAACAGAACTCCGCATTTAAATGTTTGTAACTGGGTGGGGTGATGTAAACTCACCACGCCCGACTCCGGGCGACACAGTGGCTCAGTCAATAGGCTCTTGTCTCTACACATTATTCTTCCACTGCCCTGCCAGATGGAAAACATCATGTGTTTTTCCTCTGCAGATAGGGGATCAATTCATCTTCCCAGTGTATCAAAAGAACATTCATTGCTCTGGCTCTCTTTGGTCTTGTTTTGGATGAGTTCTGCGACTCAGCACAGAAGTTGGAGGGCTCAGGAGATTCTCAGTGGCAAGAAAGTCTGTCAGGTCTCCTTGCCTCAGGAGCCAAGCAGAGGTCCGATCCCAGCAGGCAGAGGACACCGGTGTGAGCGTGGCTGAAGATCGTGCTGTCAGCAGGCAATCACCACGCCGACAACCGAGTTCAGCCTGGGGACTCTTGGAGAAAATCCTAGTGGCATTGGACTTCATGGCTAGCTCAGTTCAAACATCAATGTCTAAGGCAAGATTGCACGTGGTCAGAAGGACTCTTGACAGCTGCTATCTTCCTGAAAGAGTTCAAGACAGCACCTTACAGTGATCCCTGCAGACCCATGTCTATAGCAGCCCAACTCATAACAGCTAACCCTCCAAAGTGGCGCGTATGTCCATCAAGAGGTGACTGGACAGAGAAAGCATGGCGCTTACACACAGCAGAGCACTACTCTACCACAAAGAAGGATAAACTTGAGTCATTGGTAGGAAAATGGATGCACTTTGCGACCATAATGTTGAGTGAAATAAAGCAGACCCGCAAGCTTAGATGTTACGTGGTTTCTCTTACACGAGAAACTCAAAGTATGAATAAATCAAAGAGCAAAATAAAAGATAGATGATAGGAAGCAGGGAGAGAGATCTTTTGCAAATGGGAAGGGGACCAAGAAGTGGAGGGAAGGGGGAGGAAAGAGGGGAAAGAGATATAAAAAGAACAAAAACGTGTTATGTGCATGCACCACCTCCCCAGGAAGGATGTAATCATGATGCCCCACGAATATGTAGTAATAAAAATAAAAATTGAAAAGAACTCTTCACAGAGCCCTTAAGGAATGAGGTAGAACGATGCACCCGGTTTGTTGTGTGAATGGGGTGCCTGTATCGATGTGTTTTGCATTTGGCGATGCACAGTAGTAACTCATAAAAAGTCAGCAAATATGAAAAATGTGTACGTGGGTTAGGACGCTACTCCTCAGTGGAGATGGCAGCTGTCAGGGAACAGCGGGGGCGCCTCTCCCATCTCAGGCTCACGCTGCTCTTCACGTCGAGAATGAAGCCCTGGAGTGAACTGGACACATTGCCCCCACACTGGAGGGCTAGGGCTTACTCTCCTCATTGTCCCTTCGGTACGGACAGGTAGGAGAGTAGCCCGAGCGCTTGTGCAGAGCCACCGCCATGCTCAGTGGTGGCAGCAGAACCCTTCAGCCCCAAGCCTCGGTTGGGTGGAGGTGCACGTGCAGTGCCAGGGCTGAGTGCGCCGCTGCGAGGGGTCCCTGGGGCTGCATGGGCACTGTCCTGCTAGGAGGCTGACGCACTTGCCAGACACCATGGAAAAGTCAATGGCAAGGGTGGAAGGCTTGAGAAAAACTCATTTTTCGTTTCTCCCTCTCTTGTTCTCCTTTTCCGTTCTTCTGTGCCTGCTTCATGGGTTGCTACAAAAGTGTGATCTTCATGAATGTTCTTTATGACTTTCAAATAGTCATTTTATAGTATTTTAAGATACATGGAGAGCTATGTTTATAGCAGCACAGATCACTGTAGCTATATGTTCACCCTACATGTTTACCAACAGTTGAATGGATAAAGAAAATGTGGTACACAGTGGAGTGCTATTCTCCCATAAAGGACAAACACTGAAGTCATTGATAGGGAAATAGAGGCACTTTGAGACCATGATGTTAAGTGAAACAAATCAGACGCAAAAGCTTAGATAGCGCATGGTTTCTCTTACAGGAGAGCATAAATAAGCTACAGAGCAACATAAAAGCTAGATAATAGGAAACAGGGAGATAGATCTCTTGCAAATGAGAAATGGACCAAGAGTTGGAGGGAGGGGGAAGGAGGGGAAGGTGATGTAAAAAGAGTCCAAATGTGTTCTGTGCATGTAGTGCCTTCCCATGAGGCATGTAATCGCTATGGACTGCAAACGGGCTACAGGATTAAAAATTAAAAATGAGAGGCATGGAGAGCCGGGTTGATGAACCCTACCTTCTGGGACCACCAAAGTGGGCGGCAAGGAGTTGTGAGTGTGGAATTTGCACACGGCCCCTGAGCCTGCCATGCGGATTGGGGGAGGTCTGCTGGACTTCTGCAGTGGTTAGAGTCCCCAAGCCTGGCACGTGTAGGCAAACTGCTGGGACCTGGCAGGAGGCCCTACAGGTGGGGTGGGGCCAGACTTGATGGAGAGTTCAGCCCTCACTGCCCAGAACATGCCTCGGGCGGGAGCCAAGCAGAATGAGGAAGGGGACCCTGTGCCTAACGCCTCTCACTTCGGGCTCTGACTACTGATGAATGAAATGTGTGAAGAAGTTCTTAGAACCTCCCTCTCCTTATCCCACTGGTTAAGAGAACTGGGAGAGAGAAGAAACGTGGAGTCCGCTGCCTACTATGCATCTTAGACATTTGAAACTGCACAGCTGAGCGTACTCAGATCAGTACTGTTGAAACACTTTTGCACTTTTGTTTCTTTTCTATCTCCACTTTGTTCCAGAGGAATTGGAGAACAAGCTATCAGTGGACTTCTGTGAGGCTTCCTCCAGACTTCTGTCTCACCTGGCGTGGAGTTGGCGGTTACTGTCCCCACACATCTGGTCCAGCTTCCTGCTGCCCACTCACCAGCGGCCAGAGCGCTCTTTCCAGGCGGGCTCTTACAGCGCTGTCCAAGAGCTGAACCTTGATACAAGCCACATGTGCAAGTTTAAATGTTCTAGCAGTCGCATTAATAAAAAGTAAAACGAAACACATGCAATTAATAGTAGTTCACGTAGCCTGCTATGCAACCACAAATATTGTCATTGCAGTGCGTATTCAGTGTAGAAAACATTCTTTGATAGTTTACATTCTGTTTTGCATATTTCTAACATCTCAATTACGACTAGCCATGCTTCAACCGCAGATAGCCACGCATGCCCAGTGGCTACCAGGATGGAAAGGGCAAACATGGTGGGCCATGTGCTCCTTGCTCTAGACCTCTGGCTTTCCACCTGCAGGCTTGTTTTCATCAGGTGTGAGTTTGTCATGCATGTATGTCCCACAAAGGCTGGTATTTGAGTTACATCTCTAGCACTTAGAATACTGCTATCATGTTATAGGGATGCAAGCAGGACTTGCTGAAGTCCCTGATTATGGACTGGGCGAAAAAACGCAGAAATAGTCTGGAAGAATGCACATTAAAATGACAACAGTGGTCACATGCAGAGATGCTGTGTTGGAGAGAGCCACGATGAGGAACCTCATGTGCATGTGCCACGGCTGAGACAGAATTTGAGTGTATCCCACAAGGTTGCGTGTGTCGAAATTTAATTGCCATTCTGACTCATGAAGAAGGGAGAAACGGCTTTGGATGGTGTTTAGTCACAGGGTGCTTGGAAGGTGATTAGGGTTAAATAAGGTCCTTGGGGCAAACACTCCAAGACTGAAGCCTAGTGGCTCTGGAAGAGGAGGCGGCGCGACCAGAAGAGACACAGACACACACACATTCCCTGTCCTGTCCTGCTGCCTGGTTCCAGCCCAGGACACTGCTGCCAAGAAGAGCGTTGCCAGAGCTTGACCTAGGGTCTCCAAAACCCAGAGCAAACTGAGCCCCTTTTCTTTATAAAGCCATCCAGCTTTGTGTCATTGGCAAAAGAAAATAATCTCCCTCCCTCTCTCCCTTACCCTCTCTCCTTCCCTCTCTGCTCCTCTTTTTCTTGTCGGGCCTGATCACATTCCCTGACTACTCATCCTGGAAAATGTCAGATAATACTTCAGGTTGGCAGGACACCTCTCCTGGTCTTTAATGTGTAACCTGGCAGCCTCAAGGATGCAGGTGCTCTGATTCAGAAGCGATTTCCCCATGTCCTGCTCCTTCAGTAACCTCTGCTCAAACCATCCATGGAGTCCCAGATCTCTAGGACTAAGAGGTGAGGTTCTGAGCTTGCCTGCAAAGCCCTGAACATTTCTTGGGCACACCCCTGCCACACTGCACCAACTCGCTTCAGCCTCGCTGGCCTCGAAGTGGTCCCTGCACACCTGACCAATGCGTTCCTCCCTCTACATATTCGCGTTCCCCTGGACATCCGTGCCATTTCCTTTCCACCCCC